>SDVV010039110.1:0-10663 GCA_016164225.1 Gammarus roeselii | reverse complement strand
TATAAAGGGAGGAAGACTATAAAGGGAGGAAGAGTATAAAGGGAGGAAGAGTATAAAGGGAGGAAGAGTATAAAGGGAGGAAGAGTCCAGAGGGTGTATGGTCCAGGGGGATGAAAAGTCCAGGGGGATAAAAAGTCCAGGGGGATAAAAAGTCCAGGGGGATAAAAAGTCCAGGGGGATGAAAAGTCCAGGGGGATGAAAAGTCCAGGGTGATGAAACAGTCTAGGGGGATAAACAGTCCAGGGGGATGAACAGTCCAGGGGGATCACGAGTCCAGGAGGATCAAGAGTCCAGGAGGATCACGAGTCCAGGGGGATCACGAGTGCAGGGGGATCACGAGTCCAGGGGGATCACGAGTCCAGGGGGATTAAGAGTCCAGGGGGATTAAGAGTCCAGGGGGATTAAGAGTCCAGGGGGATTAAGAGTCCAGGGGGATTAAGAGTCCAGGGGGATTAAGAGTCCAGGGGGATTAAGAGTCCTGAGGGATTAAGAGTCCAGAGGGATTAAGAGTCCAGAGGGATTAAGAGTCCAGGGGGATTAAGAGTCCAGGGAGATTAAGAGTCCAGGAGGATTAAGAGTCCAAGATGAGAGAGTGCTAAGAAAGAAATAGTTTTATAGAAGTAAGAGTACGAGAAAAAAAGAGTACAAGAGAAAAAATAGTACAAGGAGAGAAACTGTTCAAGGAGATGAAAATACAAAGAGTAAAAGACTTCAAAAGGTAAAAGAGAACAATTTGTGAAAGGGAACAATATGTGGAAGAGAACAATGTGTGAAAGAGAACAATGTGTGAAAGAGAACAATGTGTGAAAGAGAACAATGTGTGAAAGAGAACAATGTGTGAAAGAGAACAATGTGTGAAAGAGAACAATAGGTGAACGAGAACAAAGGGAGAAAGAGTGCAATGAGAGGCGGGGTATGAGGTGAACGAGAACAAAGGGAGAAAGAGTGCAATGAGAGGCGGGGTATGAGGTGAACGAGAACAAAGGGAGAAAGAGTGCAATGAGAGGCGAGTATGAGGTGAACGAGAACAAAGGGAGAAAGAGTGCAATGAGAGGCGGGGTATGATGTGAACGAGAACAAAGGGAGAAAGAGTGCAATGAGAGGCGGGGTATGAGGTGAACGAGAACAACAGGTAAGCGCGTGCAACATAAGGAAGAGACATAAGGAAGCAATGTACAAAAGGAAAAAGATTCCCTACAGAAAGAAGCTTGAAAAATATGAAGATTGATAGAAGAGAGAGTACAGAAGGAGGAAGAGTACAAAAGCAGGAAGAATACAAAAGGAGGAAGAGTACAAAAAGAGGAAGAGTACAAAAGGAGGAAGAGTACAAAGGGTGAAGCGTAAAAGGAAGACCGAGTACAAAACCAGGAGTGCAAAAAGAGAAGGAAGAGTATATAGGAAGAGGAAGAGTATAAACGGTAGAAGTAGAATACAAACAGAAGAGGACGAGTCCACAAAGGGAGGAGGATGAGTTGACAAATGGAGACGGAAAAGTCGAAGACATGAAGGGGAGGGGGTTGGTCGTGGTATGAAATCCATTTTGCCTCGGGATCTCCGGCAACTTGAAGGAGAAAAAAACGTTCCTGGACAGTATATTTGGACAGTCTCGAGATTGGGTCAGGCCGGCATACGCGGCAAAAACGCCTTTAATTGTCTGAAGGTGCGGCAAAGAACGCAGAGACAAAATGCGCTCAAGACGCAACTTTACCGAGGAAGTTGCTATTGGAAAAGTGAGGCAACTTGAAGGAACTTTGGGAAGGTGGAGGAATTATTGGACTTCACGGAATTGTTAGACGTTGGACTGAATTGATGATGTATTGTGTCATCTTTAATGTATTGACGATGTGTCGAATGACATCTTTGATGCATTGTTGATTCGCAGTGATGTTGATGCCCAACATTGATGATGCGTAGTGATGTTGATGCCAAACATTGATGATGCGCAGTGATGTTGATGCCAAACATTGATGATGCTCAGTGATGTTGTTGCCAAACATTGATGATTCGCAGAAATGTTGATGCCAAACATTGATGATGAGCAGTGATGTGATGATGAGCAGTGATGTTGATGCCAAACATTGATGATGCGCAGTGATGTTGATGCCAAACTTTGATGATGCGCAGTGAAGTTGGTGCCAAACATTGATGATGCGCAGTGATGTTGGTGCCAAACATTGATGACATATCGTGTCGTCTTGATGCATTGACGATGCGCAGTGATTGTTAACCACAACAGCCTAATGATGCCATACATGGCGTTGATGCAACTCTTGCCTGTACTGATGAAAGTGGCCGTCAATTACTGCCACGTACTGCATTTATGAGATCACAGGAAAACAGGCGGCAAGTTTTATGTGAAGAGAGATGGGAACAAATATTTTCGTAAATGTTTCTTTGTCAATTAGTTCCATTGAATGGCCAATTATTTCTGCCTATTCAATGGATCCGACGGTTGGTATAATAACATTTTTTTGTCTGAATGTAAGGCGAGTTTTGGTGTAGGTAGCCATATGTTAGTTCCTGTCGTTGTATTTTTCCTCTATTGTAAGGCACGCAGGCAAATGTAGGATTACTGATGTTATGCCATCTTAACTTGCGGCAAACAATTGCATATGAATTGTGCTTGCGCAAAGAATATTTAATACTCCGTATCAGGCTTGTTGTATGCATTATATTTAATACTCCGTATCAGGCTTGTTATATGCATTATATTTAATACTCCGTATCAGGCTTGTTGTATGCATTATATTTAATACTCCGTATCAGGCTTGTTGTATGCATTATATTTATTACTCCGTATCAGGCTTGTTGTATGCATTATATTTAATACTCCGTATCAGGCTTGTTGTATGCATTATATTTAATACTCCGTGTCAGGCTTGTTGTATGCATTTATATCGTTCACTTTTTCGTTTGCGTGTGTTCATCAATCGTCTCGTTTAGTAGATTGGGTTTGAAAAAGTCTTTTGCGTGTGTTTTTTGGTACCATGCTTCATTTTCAAGCTTCTTTCCTCAAGTTCTGCAAAAAAACTGGTTTCTGAAAGCAAACCTAAGCCGCTCACATCTGACGAATACCCTTTTATCCGCTGGGCAGGTATTCGAACAAAACGTTTGACTCGAGGTTTTACCCCAAATTGTTTCATGACTTCTTAAGACGTCTGCTCGCACAAGTTATTATTATATAAAATTCTTGGTCTGGAAAGTGAAACTTCCCCCATCAACTTGCTCACTTATGACGGCCAGGGAAGCTGGCCTTACGAGGCTCAGGCCGGTCAAAGAAGAGAGCCTCTGACTAACGTGACTCTTAGCGTTCTAAAGAGTTGGCCTGCCAAACGTATTAGTCTTTAAGTAAAGAAGGTTAAATGTATCTGAATAATGTGACTCTTAGCGTTGCCAAAAGTTTGCCTACCAACCATTCTAGTCATGAAGTATAGGGGGCTTAACTTGTCTACGTGGCGTGGATTTATTGATGCCAAGAGCTGGCTAACGAACAGCGGCTCAACCTGTTACGTGTTAGAGACGACAGACTGACACGACACTAACGTTCTCAGGAGGTAGCTTACCGATCATTCCAGTCCTGACATGGCACTAACGTTCTCAGGAGGTAGCTTACCGATCATTCCAGTCCTGACTGACATGGCACTAACGTTCTCAGGAGGTAGCTTACCGATCATTCCAGTCCTGACATGGCACTAACGTTCTCAGGAGGTAGCTTACCGATCATTCCAGTGCTCGCTGACATGACACTAACGTTCTCAGGAGGTAGCTTACCGATCATTCCAGTCCAGAAAGGAAGGCGGGATAACACTCCTGCGCAACGAAACTCTAGCATTACCAGGAGTTGGTCTACACATTCTAGTCCAGGACGGCTTAACGTGTCAGAGTACCGCGGCTCTTGCGTACCCATAAGTTGGTCTACTCATAATTTCAGTCCAGAATTGGAGACTGGTAAACGTGATGAGCATTTGCGGCTCAACATGCCTGGACCACGCGACAAGCGTTGCTAGGAATGGTCTTACCAACCATCCCAGCCTAGAAATGATGCCAGCTGATGGTTGGTCGGCAGTTCCCCGACCAGTTCCCCGGCTTTTCATCTTTGAATGGGGTTTCCAATTTGATCGAAGGAGGTGAAAAATATTTGCTCAACTTTTTGCATGTTGCCAAATAATTTACGCTTGGGCATTACCAGATTTGTTTATTTGCGATTCATTTTGCTAGCGTTCATATTTTTTTTGGCTTGAGCTGGACAGGATTTGACAATCTAAGATCACGTGCACCAAGAGAGGTTCAGAAAGCGTTCTGTTTTGAAAAACTTGCCCGTGCTTGACGCTGTGACTTCTGGTTTCAGCTACTGAATTTAGAATACATTTTCATGTCACGTAGTTGGGCCTGTCATGTGCGTTTGTTACTTGCTTCTGTCAGATTTAATGAACGAATTGGGCCAATACAAAGACACTCTCATATCTTTTTAGAGTAACACTATTTGTTGATTGCTGTGTGCAAATGACTCGTTTCCTAGAGTTACCCTCGCATTTCTATGCTCAGTGTTACTTGTGTCGTTGGTCTATTAATAGTGCAGCTATCCCCCTCATCTCCTCTTCCCTATAGTTTGGGGGTCTGGATTAGCGGGCAAATTGTAGGGTGGCGACAGAAGGGTGGACAGCGTAGCTACCATTATTTCATTTATGTAAGCAATTCTCATAAATGCGTTGGGTAATTATCCCAAACGAATAGAGACATCGATGGAAGCAAATATTTCTCCAATACACTTTTACTAAACGTGATTGTAGGGATATCGTTTCTTAAAATAAAAAAAAAGCTCGACAAGTTCTACGGTTGGCGTAATTTATGTAGCCGTCATCCGGGTGATTCATCACGAAGTGCAGTGCAGTTCCTGTGCCTGTGATATTTTATGCAGGGGTCATAAGGCGGTTACTCACTCACTCGTGATGTGCCCTGTTGCCCCTTGGAAGGGTTGTTGGGTGATCCACAATGTCTTTGTGATGGCTACCACCCTTTTGGAACGAGGTTGGGGCTAGTACGATGCCCTTCGTCTCTTCTCTTCCACCGGTCGGTTACTCTGTTGTAGGGACAGGTGTGCTCTGATATCTATGCTCTTGAACATTCAGTTATTCCTAACAGTTTTGCTATCTTGGGGGTAGCTTGTGACTAACATTCGGGTAGGAACGCGGTCGAAATATTTTAATTCCTGGTAGGGTGGACAAAGTATTTTTTCCTTGTTTCTACGTAGTAGCCTGGCTTTTATCCAAGACTACCACTCCAAGATACTACTCCACTAGGAAAGCCAATGAAGAATCACGGTGAAAGGTTGATATTTTCAGGTGTTGGTCTTTTTTAGTCTTTATTCTCAAAGCTTATAATTAGTTGACCGGTGCGGACCGGTGCTTCCATAGGTAGGCATCGGTAAATATGAAGCAGGTAGACTAGGTACATGGCTATACCCCCGGCCTTTTGCCATTTCAACAACAAACTCTGCCCACCCTCATGGAGAACTCGACTCATCCGCAAGGCGAACTCTACCCATCAGCAAGGCGAACTCTACCCATCATTAAGGCGAACTTTACCCATCATCAAGGCGAACTCTACCCATCATGAAGGCGAACTCTGCCCATCCTCATGGAGAACTCTACCCATCCTCATGGCGAACTCTACCCATCCTCATGGCGAACTCTACCCATCCTCATGGAGAACGCTACCCATCATCAAAGCGAACTCTGCCCATCCTCACGGAGAACTCTAACCATCGTCGAGGCGAACTCTGTAAATCAACAAAACGAATTGTGTCCGTCCTCAAGGCGACCTTCTTCCTATCTTCGCGGCCACTCCCTCCTCTTAATCGTGACTTCCCTCCATCATCGAGGCGATCTCTCGCAAATCCTCAAGGCGACCTCTCGCAAATCCTCGAGACGATCTCTTGCAAATTCTCGAGACGATCTCTCGCAAATCCTCGAGGCGACCTCTCTCAAATCCTCGAGGCGACCTCTCTCAAATCCTCGAGGCGACCTCTCGCAAATCCTCCAGGCGACCTCTCTCAAATCCTCGAGGCGACCTCTCTCAAATCCTCGAGGCGACCTCTCGCAAATCTTCGAGGCGACCTCTCGCAAATCTTCGAGGCGACCTCTCACAAATCCACGAGGAGACCTCCCACCTCTACGGTAGACCTCTTTACGGACTATCGTCCGGCTGTTTACACCTCACGTAACTGCGCGATGGTCCCAGCAATCACTAGAGCGGGCAGCGCTGTCGTCCGGCAGAGGTACGGCAGTTACTCTGCCGTAACGGCTCCTAGATGGGTCGTGTAGGCATCAGTAGACATGTTACTTCGTCAGGTTGAGATGTTATTTGTTTCGTTTGCACAGTCGAAGCTGGGACAAGCTGACCTTCTGTTTGGCTAGTTCCGTGTCTTCAGTTGTGGTTGGTGGGTAAAACCTTCCTATTGTTTGGTTTGTTCCGTGACTGCTGTTGAGATTGGTGGGTAAAACCTTCCCAATGCTTGGTTTGTTCCGTGACTGCTGTTGAGGTTGGTGGGTAAAACCTTCCCAATGTTTGGTTTGTTCCGTGACTGCTGTTGAGATTGGTGGGTAAGACCTTCCCAATGCTTGGTTTGTTCCGTGACTGCTGTTGAGGTTGGTGGGCAAAACCTTCCCAATGTTTGGTTTGTTCCGTGACTGCTGTTGAGATTGATGGGTAAGACCTTCCCAATGTTTGGTTTGTTCAGTGACTGCTGTTGAGGTTGGTGGGCAAAACCTTCCCAATGTTTGGTTTGTTCCGTGACTGCTGTTGAGGTTGGTGGGCAAAACCTTCCCAATGTTTGGTTTGTTCCGTGACTGCTGCTGAAGTTGGTTCGGAAGCGCTCACCCTTTCTTTGTTCGGTACATTCAGTCGATGTTGGTTTCATTTCGCCTTTCGGGTGCAGCTGTATAGCCTTTCAGGTGCAGCTGAATAGCCTTTCAGGTGTAGCTGGATAGCCTTCCAGGTGTAGCTGGATAGCCTTCCAGGTGTAGCTGGATAGCCTTTCAGGTGTAGCTGGGTAGCCTTTCAGGTGCAGCTGGGTAGCCTTTCAGGTGCAGCTGGATAGCCTTTCATGTGCAGCTGGATAGCCTTTCAGGTGTAGCTGGATAGCCTTCCAGGTGTAGCTGGATAGCCTTTCAGGTGTAGCTGGGTAGCCTTTCAGGTGCAGCTGGATAGCCTTTCAGATGCAGTTGGATGTTGGATAGCTGTTCAGGTGTAGCTGGGTAGCCTTTCAGGTGTAGCTGGATAGTCTTTCAGATGCAGTTGGATTGCCGTTCAGGTGTAGCCGGATAGCTTTTCGATGCAGCTGGATAGCCTTTCAGGTGAAGCTGGATAGCCTTTCAGGTGCAGCTGGATAGCCTTTCAGATGCAGTTGGATAGCTGTTCAGGTGCAGCTGGATAGCCTTTCAGATGCAGTTGGATAGCTGTTCAGGGGCAGCTGGATAGCCTTTCAGGTGTAGCCGGATAGCCTTTCAGATGCAGTCTGATAGCTGTTCAGGTGCAGCTGGATAGCCTTTCAGGTGCAGCTGGATAGCCTTTCAGGTGCAGCTGGATAGCCTTCCAGATGCAGTTGGATAGCTGTTCAGGTGCAGCTGGATATCTGTTCAGGTGCAGCTGGATAGCTGTTCAGGTGCAGCTGGATAGCTGTTCAGGTGCAGCTGGGTACCACAGACAGAACATGTTCTGTAGATTGCAATTTGTGTGCAGACCACAAAGTTTCTTGTATAATATTGGGTAGATATTCAACACTTTAGTTCCGAAATAGGCAAAGCCAGTTATCTTTTGATTGAGCAAATTCGAAAGCTTAGGTTGTTGATATCTTTTCTCGATAGACATAACCTGTTAATTTCAAATGGGCAGACGTGCACCTTATCTTTGCAGGCACTGATTTAGTTAAATCGGTCCCTTCCTGCTAAATTGAATTTTACATGTCATTTAAACCCGAAGAAAGGGGGTGAGCCGTCTACGGTGAGCCGAAGAAAGGGGGTGAGCCGTCTACGGTGAGCGAAATTAATTTACATTCCCGTATATGTAGCCACTTGGAAGGTATATCTGGCCTTACACTATGACCTGGCCCAATCGAATCCTAACCGTTCATTTCCTTACATTTGGACTATCTTTGCGTCCACAGTTACCACCACGACGACAGAAGTCTCCTCTAACACTACATCTTTTCCCCGCAATAATAGTCTACAGGTCCCTACGGTGTAGGGCGCATTCCCAGACTGCGAAAGTGAGAGTTATGATTGCATAACTTGGGATTTAACGCCTCCGGCGCTCGTTGGATGAGGACGGGTGGGAAGGTCCTTAATCATTTTTGTGCTGGAAGGATGTGGATGTTGTCGTGTCGAAAGCGGATGAGGGGTAGTGCTTTTTTCGAGGCCCAGACGGTGAAATTTAGGGCTGATTAAATTGAATGGTGACAGTTGCTCAGTCATGCCCTATACCGTCGCACTCCTGAAAAGTATCATGCAAGGACGAGATAGGCCTACTAAATGGAGCCGGCTTATGATCTAACGGCGGCGGGGTAGGAATTCCCAAACAACAAGATGGGTAAAACTTACGCTGGCCCAAGCCGGAAATAGTAATCTTGTTATATAAATCCGAAAGTGTGATTGACGCACACCTTACGGAGGAGGAAATCGCCCGGATAACAGCCTTTGAAGAGGAGAAAGTGTCAATTAAGGAAAGCAGTCACCGTTCTAGGCTCGGAAAAGCAATAATAATGAGTATGCTGAGCGCGCCAAAAGGTCTCCTACCGAATGTTGTCCCCACACGTTTAAGTCTTCCTGGACACCCTCGAAAGACTACCAAAGTTACGGATATGCTCTTGAACCGTTAGGTTTTTAAGAATTCTACAGATTGCTAAAGTTCGTGTCTGTCCACACTGTTCAGAATCGTCTTCACAAGGACCTCAAACTGCCTTGCACAATGGCCGCTCACGAACCTCTGGTAAATGATCGCAGGCGCAAAGCTAGGCCGGCTTTCACTAAGAAATGCAAAGATTGAACATCAGACCAAAGGTTTAAGGTCACGTGGTTTGACGAAAGTGCCTTCCAATTGTTTTGTAACATGTCTGGAAAGATCAGACGTCCCTTCACGGAGAGCCGATATGACCCTAGGTACACTATCCCCACGGTGAAGACCCATCATAGTTTGAGGCAGTTTAAGTTCTTATTTCTGGCAGCGGTGGTCTTTATTTCTTGCCAAAAAACGTAACAATTCTTGAATGCCAACCAGTACCTCAGTTCTGAATCACCATTTGATACTTTTTATTTCAATTCACCAATACATCTTCATGCCTAACAGCGCACCATGTCACATGGCACGAAAGTCGCCCGACTGGCTTACAGAAAATGATATTGATGTAATACAATGTCGTGGAAGTAGCCCAAAATTGAATCTCATCAAAAATTATTGCTGCATCATTGGAATTGAGGTGGTTTGAGCAATTCCGTCGTCCCTGGACAACTTGAAAGAAGTGATCCGGAATGGGTGGGGCTTGGAGACGCAACCAGCGTGTTTGAATAAACAGTGCCAGCATGCTAGGAAGAGTTGAAGAGTTCATCAAGAACAAGGGAAACATGACTGTGTATAAAAGCGCATCATTTCCAAAGTCAAATCTACAATAAATCCACTCAAGTCACTATATCCCAGGTTTTCAGGTTAGATCTCAAGACAATTTGCGGTGACGATGTTGAGCGAAAAAGTCGGCACTTTTAGGGCGTAGGAGCTGGGTAAAGTGTAGACCTAGTGTAGGCATGCGTGGGTCCCAACTCTGGTTGGTCCCTGGAGCTGTATGCATAGCGGCCACAGACTCTAAGGCACTACGTAAGTGGCAACAGGAAGCACGGTGGCAACAGGTATTACGTATAGTGGCAACAGGCTCTAAGTACGGTGGCAACAGCTGCCAAACTTGACGAGAAAAGCAAACTTCGCTGATCAAATGTTTAGCCTCCGCAGCAGATGTAGATTGCTTGTTCGGTATTGAGAGGAAAGTCGTTGAGGTTGTGGTAATGTTTGGGGGTACAGGGGAGCGCAACAAACACCCCTTGAATGCGGATTCAAAATGTTAGTAATTCGTTTTTCACTTTGTGCTTGAGACGTTGTAGACCAAGAGTTGTTTTCATGGTAACAAAAGACTTTTAGTTGAACGAAATTGAGTTATATTTTCGGTATTGTTGTGCGGTTGTTACATTTATGTATGGTATCGTTTAGAGAACAGGCCCATTTTCCTCTTTTGTACGGTTTATTCATATCTCTTCGTTATGTCGTCCTAACATCAGTATATCTGTTCGTTATGTTGTCCTATCATCAGTATATCTGTTCGTTATGTTGTCCTAACATCAGTATATCTGTTCGTTATGTCGTCCTAACATCAGTATATCTGTTCGTTATGTCGTCCTAACATCAGTATATCTGTTTGTTAAATCGTCCTAACATCAGTATATCTGTTCGTTATGTTGTCCTAACATCAGTATATCTGTTCGTTATGTCGTCCTAACATCAGTATATCTGTTTGGTATGTCGTCCTAACATCAGTATATCTGTTCGTTATGTTGTCCTAACATCAGTATATCTGTTCGTTATGTCGTCCTAACATCAGTATATCTGTTTGTTATGTCGTCCT
>SDVV010039109.1:0-10663 GCA_016164225.1 Gammarus roeselii | reverse complement strand
TTCCATTCTTCGACAATTCTCTACGTGAAGAAATTGCGCGTGATGTCGAATGAGAAACATTTCCCAACGATTTTGAATCCATTGTTCCGTGTCACAAGTTTGGATCTAGAGTGAAAAGGCTTGCTCGGTCGACGTTTTCCTTACCCTTCACAATCTTCCACACTTCTACCATGTCGCCTCTAGCTCGACGTTTCTCTAGCGAATAAAGATTGAGTACACGTAGCCTGTCTTCGTACAATTTATTCCGCAGCGAAGGGATGAGTTTGGTAGCTCTACGTTGAACCTCCTCTAATTTGATAACGTCTTTGCTAAGATATGGAGACAAGAATTGAACGCAATACTCAAGATGCGGTCGACAAATGTATTGTAAAACATGAGCATACTGTTTTATTTTTTAAGTACGAGATAGTGCGGGATATCATACCTAACATTTTGTTGCCTTTGTTGACAGCATCGTTACATTGCTTGCTACTTCTTAATTCGTTACTATTGATGACACACAAATCTCTCTCTTCGGCAGAATGAGGCCCAAATCAAATCAAATCAAATCAACATTTGCGGGACTGCTGCGCAGACATCTGGCAGGGCCAGAAGAATTATCGAAACCATCCGTCGGCGGCGTATAATTGGTGGCATAGGACACATGTTAGCTTAGCCTGAACGTTTTCGGGCTGGTAAAGGGTTTACCTGAAGGGAAATGGACCTTCCGCTTGAGTTCTGTTTTCGTGACCTCTTGCAGACAGCAGATATGAACGTAATAACTATAATTATGTGAAGGAAGTGACGATTATATCGACGATTCAAAAACGGTATCAGAACGGAATTACTACAAATTCGAGTCAGATGCGCGTTATCGTCGAATGCGCGTTAGCGCAAAGTTACTTCTTTCTGCTTGATTGAGTTGAATGCAAATCCAGACTAATTCGTAGCTACCCCCTTCTGTTTCTTAATGTTCTACGAATAATAGCATGATCCTGGGCATCAACCTTGTACCAGACATGACCGGCGGAGTATCAGAAGAGGGGGGAGAAATTTATTTTCAGTAACTGAAGTGTTATGAAATCATAGCACGATTCTAAGCTGCAAGATGTAACGTGTTACCACCGAGCATCTCATAGTTATGATGAGCATAGTTATTATGAACATGAACCACCTACAAGTGTTAATATGAGAATATACGATCTACAATATGAGCATGAACCACCTACAATATACCAGTCGCGGTACAATGCAATGATATTACCTAATACAAGTAACTAATGGTTTCGTTACAGAGAACCTGCTATATTTGACAGTGTTGAAAATCGGATTACCAATAACATCTTAGAAAAGAATGCAGTTATTGACAGACAGGTAACACATGCTCTGCTAAAATATAAGATACCCGAACATCTACACGATTACAAAACAAGCTCGTGGTGGATTAAATATGGCTTCCCTGGCGCCGTTACGAGCTCCCGTCAATTGCTGTAGTGCAACTACACTCAGACTTCTGACTCCAACGGCGATGCGTGAACACGACAGGTGTAGTGCAACAGACTTATAGAGTACTATCATGAACAAAAAAAAATTTTTTAAATAGAAAATTATCAGTTGTGGAAGTGATATAATAGTTTCAGGTATGAATGTAAAAGGGCACCACCAAAGCATCCTACTATTTTTTCCGAGCAAGCTACATCTAAGGTTTAATTGACAAAAAACTTACAAATGAAACACCGCTTGGTAATGTTACAGGGAACCAGTATAGTAGACTAAGCTGATAATTCGTGAAATACTAAAACGCCCTAAATCAATGCAACTGGAAATATAAATTAACAGATATTGTAGGCACTGATAAACAGAAACTAATAAGAGTTGGAAGGCACCTGAAAAGTACTGTTTAAATTGGCAATTACATTCACTAAAATTATTATGTTGCAGAGCAATATTCCTATGTTATACACTGTTAGCCTGCCCACGTGGGTACCACATAATTAACTTGAGGGGCAATTGTAATTTTAATTGGCATTATATCACTATTTTCAACATTTGCTATTACATATCAAATCTTTTTTGAATATGCATGGTGGGAAACCTCATTAAAAACACGAGTGAAACTTAAAATGAATTCTGACGTAAAGGCGCTCACTGCGTGTCACTATCCTTGTAGTAGATTGCGAGGGACGAGGGGTGACTCAGTGTGAACCTTGACGTGAAGGCGTTCACTGCGTGTCACTCACTATCCTTGTCGTTGCTTGTCAGGGACGAGGGGTGACGAGGTGTGAACATTGGCGCGAAGACGCTCACTGCATGTCACAATCCTCGTCGTTGCTTGTTTGGGACGAGGAGTGACGAGGTGTGAACTTCGACGTGAAAAAGCTCACTGCGTGTACCTATCCTTACGTTGCTTGTGATGGACGGAGAGTAACAAGGTGTGAACATTGACGTGAAGGCGCCCGCTTCGTGTCACTATCCTTGTCGTCGCTTGTGAGGGACGAGGAGTGACGAGGTGTGAACATTGACGTGAAGGCACTCACTGCGTCACACAATCTTCGTCGCTGCTTGTGAGGGACGAGGGTCACAAGGTGTGGACTTTGACGTGAAGACGCTCACTGCGTGTCACTATCCTTGTCGTAGCTTGTGAAGGGCGAAGGGTGAACATTGACATGACCGGATAAGAGGAAAGGATGAAAGCTGGAAGGATTCGCTGTTGTTGTTGTTAAGTGGTGATGCAAGGAAGAGGCAGGCCGAGTACTTGGATTAGTCGCTGAATGTTGAGGGTGCCAGAAAGGCTGACATTGTTTCTGTGTGTGGTGGTATTGTGAGAGAGACTTGTTGCGGACATCACTCATGAATTAGGACGAGAGGCGGCAAAGGTGATAGGCAAGCCCCTGGTTTGGACGGCGCTGAGACAGAGTGCCTGAAGAGGGATGATGTATAGATGGTCGAATAGCTGGTGATTCTACCGAACCTGGGTTTTGTGTCGGGCGTGGTGATGATTGAGTGGGGCATTGCTTGCATTGTTTCACTGTGTAAAGGCACGGGAGATAATAATGAATGCTGCAATTCGAGGTATCAGTGTGGTGGCCGCAAGCGCCACCCCACAACGGACCACTTTGTTACTTCTAGAATCAGACATTCGACAGGCCTTCGTCCGAGGGGAACATGTGGTTTCCTTACTATTCGACTTTGAAAAGAACACGACATTACTTGGAAACAGGTATCAAAAAGGACCTCCACCGCAAAAAATTGAGAGGCCACCTACCACGTTTCTTCCAGTTTTTGCAAAATCGCGTCAAGGTTGGCGACTCTCAGTCGCCATCGGTATCCGTAAGAAATTGGCGTTTCCCAAGGAAGCGTCCTCAGTGTCACTCTTTTTGTTCCCCAAATCGATCAACTAGCAGACATTCTTCCGCAAGACGGATAATACTTTCATCATTATACGTGGACGACCTACAATAAGCTACAGACACCCGAACCTTTTAACAATTCAATATGAACTCCAGAAGTGCTCAAACCAAGTCGGGAGTTGGGCTTCCATTAACGGATTAAGATTTGCCCCTCTAAAATTGAGGCATGCACTTGACCATTCTGCCAGTCTTACAGAGGAAACCAGTCCTAACGCTGCTCAGTACCGCTCTAGTAGATGAAGAAACCATAAAGTTCCTGCGTCATGTGTGGGACCCTAAACTCGCGTGGCGACCCCACATTGCAGCCCTAGAGACTTGCTGCAAAAGGTCAACGGGACTTATCTTCTCGGTAACATCCCGATATTTTCGCTCGATATTAAAAACGATATTTTCGCTCGCTACTGTACATGGAGGCCTTGATGAGTGAAGGAAAGAGGACAGAGCCTGGAGGAGACACCGCTCAGGGTGTGCAGTGTTCGGGATGACTTGTTCTGTAGACTGTGTGTGCATGGTTGCCAGAGAGAAAATTAGATAACCACTTCTCATGGTTTGGATAGATGTTTGGGCTTTTTTGGTTCATGAGGACGTCTTGGAACCGCGTCGAAAGCCTTATTATTGTCAAAGTCGCGTTGCGGAGCGTTGGGCAGGTTTCTTTTCATTCAGGCCATCGTGGATAGTCTGTGTGTTATTTATGAGGAGTATTTGTGAAGTGAAGCGTCCCGAAATCATGTTGCGTAGAGGAAAGAGGGATATGCGCGTATATCTTGTTTAGAACCAGTCTCTTAAAAAAATTAGGTGTGATTTGCGAGACGAGAAATAGTCAGTACAAGGCGGCTAGAACTGCGTTAGCATTGTTGGGTTTCAGTATGGGTATAGTTTTCACTCGTTTCCAGGTATTGAGTATGGTGTTGTGTAAAATGGAGTGGTTAATGATGTCCGAGAGTCCTGAGTGCGTGTGGACGCATGTGTTAAAAGTAAATGTGTGAAATGCCATCCAAGCCCATTGCTGATGCAGTTTTGTTCTGGCCGATGGCTGCTCAGGTCAGGGCTGATAGCTGCGTAGCATCCTCTTGTCTGGATGGTGCGGTAGGTGAAGTGTTTGCATAGTGTTAGCTTAGCAAATCTGCTTGTTGATGGTCGGAGGGAATGGTGTGAGTGTTGAGTGGTAGGATGACCTCGCGAGAAGTTTGGAAGTTGGCGTTTGCCAGCACATCTCGTCATAAGTTCGTCTGTTGTATCTATTTCTGTGTTGATGGATTCTGTCGTTGGTAGAAGGTGAGTTTCGGATGGGATTCCACTGTTGAATTTTGTGTTTGATGGAGGTCGAGATTGTTAGGTTGAAGCCTCGCACGAACCCTGGTGTGTTTTGTAACAGCGTCAATAATATGCATATCGAGCAATGTCCAAGTCTTGTATAGTGGTTGCTATTGACGCCATTAATTCGGCCCGTTCTGCTCTCGTGTAGTGACGTAAGTATGAGTTTTTTTGTGTATTGGGGAAAATGTTGATCATTATTAGGGCATCGCACATTGGCAGCTTCTGATCGAGATTTGGAGAGCAGAATGAGACGTCAGGTGAGGGCAGGCGAGGTCAGGTGAGAGCAGGCGAGGGCGAGTGAAAGTATCTGGCATTTAATGAGATCAATGTGACAAGCTGGTCAACGTTGTCATCACCTCTCCGACCAGTGATTGGTGTGGTGATCCAGGGGTAATCGTGTGCGTTGTAGTTGCCAGGAGCCTTAGATTACGCATGGGAAAGGGTTTATTTTAAAGTTCGTTATTTTATCAGTGTTCAATTTTTTCAATGGTAAGCATCCATAACACAAACGAAAATTCACCCAGATGTTTTAAATTCAATTTCCTCTTTGCGTGGTTGCGTAAAATTGGCATTGAGCCCAAATCTAGACCTGCTTTCAATTACTGTCTGCAGCATTAGTTAAAAGCAAATAGAAGAATTTCCTTGAGCCGCCGTGGTCGAGTGGTTAGCGTGACCGACTGCAGTGCCAGCCTCTGGGGCTGCTGTGGCAAGTTCGAGCCGCGGCAAGGGCACGGTGGTCTTGTGGCGGGGAGATTGAGCGCCTCTTCCCTCTGTGTCAGCCAAACACAGCCACCCTCCTAGTTAGAGGGAAACGGCTGTATTTCTATACATACATACATTGAATTTCCTTGTTGTATAACACGAAACTTAACATCATTAACACTGACAACGTTCCCTTTTATTTGGCTTTTGTTCCGACGTCTTACAATAACCGACCATTGACCTATACTTCAGACATCAATGTTTTCATCATACGTATTCCACCCTCCGCAAAGTCAATCTCACCTCTGTATCTCACCTTTGCAGCCCCCACAGCCCCGACAGCCCCACCAACAGGGCATGTTGGTATGGGAGGCAGTATAACTTGGCGCGCCAGCAATCAAAAAGAACAACACGGCACAAAAACTGCAGCAGAACACTGGACGGAATGCGGTCAATAGGTCAAGGAAAAATAACACTGAAGTCAATCAACAAATGCACACAGCTGGCAGAAACACAAACAAAAACTCAAAATCAAATCTCCATTGGATTTAGCATAACTCATACAACACCTCCCCCAACTCCTCAAGCCAAAGCTCTCTTGATGCCACAAAGGGAATCACACTAAACCACAACAGAGGGCAGACGGTTCCAAACCTGCATACAGCTTCTATTAGTAGAACTAATTCTACGAATAATTTTAATCATATTCTATTCTCCCATGTATTTTTAGACTGAGTCGAATGTACGCCCACGTGGACGATGTGGACTTCTTCGTGGGCGGCATGTCCGAGAAGCCCGTGTCTGGCGGACTGCTGGGGTGGACCTTCTTGTGCGTGGTTGGAGACCAGTTCGCCAGGGCCAAGAAGGGCGACAGGTTCTTCTACGACATTGGCGGCCAGCCAGGCTCTTTTAATGAAGGTGCGTGGAGATTCCCTAAAGTACATGCCTGCGCGGTCCGCGTTTAAAAAAATCGTTATCCAGATTATGACGTCACCGTTGGAATTACGCTGGTAGCTTATGTTTCTCGTTTAGCGCACACCACATTCTGAACTTCAATTAATAGACCTTCAATCCATTATCTCATTTCTGAACATTCATTGGTGACTCGTGCTCTTTGTGATCGGTTAGAGCAACTTTCAACAGGACTCGTTTGTCACCCGCAGACCATATTCACTCAGATGCTTTGACTACACATGTAAAACAGTCACTGTTTTGCAATGTTTTCTCGAAAACGGATGCAGAGAACGTTCGACAATTTCTCTTGCCAGAAGCCTTGACAAAGATGTTGCATTGCGTTGCTGAAGGTGAAACCACTACAACATTCAATGCAAGACCTCCAAAAATGTGCGTGCTATTAACTGTGAAATTATTTACTGGTCATAAATCAGTTGCTTCCCTTCCTACAAGTCAAATTAGACCATCAATTTGACCAAACAACAGCATTAGTCGAGATGAGTAATGCTCTCTTAGCATCTGGCCTTTTCTGAGCTCTGCCAGTACACTGGCACTCATTTCCAGGAGATTTTGAAACGACTTGTTCGACAAAGAACTGCCAGACAGACGCTTTCCATGATAACACAAGGTGCATGGTGTACTGCCAAACAGACGGCTATCCAAGATAACACAAGATGCATGGTGTACTGCCAAACAGACTGATTCCCAAGATAACACAAGGTGCATGGTGTACTGCCAAGCAGACGGCTATCCAAGATAACACAAGGTGAATGGTGTACTGCCAAACAGACGGCTATCCAAGATAACACAAGGTGAATGGTGTACTGCCAAACAGACTGCTTTCCAAGATAACACAAGGTGCATGGTGTACTGCCAAACAGACTGCTTTCCAAGATAACACAAGGTGCAGGGTGTACTGCCAAACAGACTGCTTTCCAAGATAACACAAGGTGCATGGTGTACTGCCAAACAGACGGCTATCCAAGATAACACAAGGTGCATGGTGTACTGCCAAACAGACTGCTTTCCAAGATAACACAAGGTGCAGGGTGTACTGCCAAACAGACGGTTTTCCAAGATAACACAAGGTGCATGGTGTACTGCCAAATAGACTGCTTTCCAAGATAACACAAGGTGCAGGGTGTACTGCCAAACAGACTGCTTTCCAAGATAACACAAGGTGCAGGGTGTACTGCCAAACAGACTGCTTTCCAAGATAACACAAGGTGCAGGGTGTACTGGCGATACGCGTAATCCCTCCACACATGTCCCTGCATTGCTTATGGAAGAACGCCTTTGTTTCATCACTGTCCTCGAACTCCGTCGGTTGAGTGGGGGAGGATCGAGTATGGGGACTGTTGTACTTCCTATATTGAAACTATCGTTGCGGAGATTCACCTTAATTTATAGTTCCAATGCCACGTTACTGAACATTTTCTATAATATTTTAAATAAAAATGGTCATGGCAAACAACTCTTCTCGCTAGACGCTACAGCGGTAATAGGTGCATAATAATGATCAAAATACAGGGGAAGTGTTTGCAATACACTACCTCACCAATTTGATGTATGTTCTGTTTCGAACTAGCATGAATTCGATCATCTCATTGATGGCTTGCGATCGTAGATGAATGACCTCTATAATTGGTGGAATAATCTTGTTTGCGTACAGTTTCGTCTAGCACTTGAAGCATTAAAATATTAGAAGACACTGAGAAAGATTTCATGAAATGACCATTTATGTCGGTACTGTGAAAGATATCAAACTGTCGTATTGAATAAACTTTGATCATGCTTGAGTGATTATTGTAGGATATTTCCCGAGGGTCATATACCTGAAATGCATGGAACGCAGACGTGCTGAAAATTTTCTAATAATCAATTCTGAGAAGAGGGAGAATTTTTTAAATTTTAATTGCACTCTTCAATGATTGGTCTTTCAGGCTAAATACCGTCTGAGAGGCCAAGGATTGTGGGTTATTGTCGTTGTATGCACTCTTCAGTTATTGGCCTTTCAGGCTAAATGCCGTCAGAAAGGCAAAGGGATGTGGGTTATTGTCGTTGGTTGCGAACGTTTCCTGTCACACTTTCAAAATGCAGTGACTTTGTGATTAATGTCTGGATTTGGCGTTTATTTGCTCAAATAAAAAAAGGGAAACAATACGGAGAGCTCCGACGGCATTTTAAGACATTCGTTTTTTCCTAATTGAGCAATGAACTGAGCCACTTTGAAGGCGCGTTGCTCTTCACGCCATTTACGAGAATATGTTCTCACAAGACTGAGGCTTTGTAGATAATGCATTGCTTATGAGGCTATATGCCTTGAAGTAAAGAAAAGTCGAACTCAGAGTGTCATGTCGGCTTTCGTTCATCATTCTTTGTGCATTCCATAAGCGAATGAAGGTTTTCAAAATGAGGAGGCTTCCCCCATAATGTATAACATCTAATGCTTCATGGTGCCAATCATCGGCATCGTACGCAGAGCTGCACGTCGACTTTTCCGTAATTTCGATTCAGTGATTCCAAAATCAAGCTTGTCATTGGAGTTTAAATTTCGTTATTGTATGGCTCATTTTGCAAGTGCTAATGTTCGGGCGTTAGTTGCGAAGTGCATTTCAAATGACACAGCTTCGTCGTATTATGGGAAATCTGCCATTTTATAGCTTAAATTATAAAACAAAACCATACGTAGATTTCTGAGTCTCAGTTCTTCATGACGCGTCTCGGTTTTTCCAAAATCGAACTTTAAACTTGAAAAAAATCTGAACGTTTTCGATGCCTCTTCTATGGGGTGATTCGTAGTCAGTGTTCACTGGTAAACTCGCGGCTACTGCGGTCGCCTCTCGCAGCATAAACGTTTGATTATGCTGGGTTCCGGGCCACGGTGTTGTTGAGGATAATGAGCAGGCGGACGATGCCACGCGAGAAGTGCAGTGGCGTCTGGCCCAACAGAGCGGAGCTCGCTTTCATTTTAAGACTTTCATCAGCAATCAGGAAATTATGTGGAACGAATGGAACATGGATTGGTCTGATGTTCCTTGAGGAATAAATAGCGAATTATCAAGGACACTCCTTCACCCTGGGCCTCTAAAAAGGCTAGATCTCGACGGACTAGATTCTCTCTGCCGATTGAGAATAGGTCATAGCATATTCTGACGCACAAACTTACAATGAAGACGTCGCCGCCATCATTTTGCATGGACTGTTTAGTCACCATTACAACAGACCAAATTATAAAATGTTTAACCTGGACGGAATGCCGACGTAGTCACTTTCCCAGGAGATCTGGACCATACTAATTCGCTCCGCCTAATGCTTAGAGTTTTCAATCCCTTACTGATTTCTTCTATCCCAGAGGATCACTGTCCCTATCTTATTTCGAATTCGACTCCTCCTTGACCTCCCCTGCAATTGGATGGACGTGAGCATGCCGTGCTCTGAAATAAACCCGAAGGCAGACCATGACTTGTGGATAACTTGATGCACCACCAGTTGCCTGTTTGGCAGATCTTGATTCCAGCGCACTAGAAAGCCTTGTCACTTGATCTGTGGAGTGATTTTTCAAAATGCCTGCCAAGGTTACGCCAATAATACCTGCACTTCAGTACTTTGTGGAATAAATTAATTAGCAGCACCTATCGCGAGCTCTACGGATATTTTTCCTGAAATTAGTTTCCGTTTTTCTATTGTCAACCACTTCATTAGGAGTGCACTTCATATGTGCAAGTGATACTTCGGAATAATATCACGGTCTCACTACCACTTTGGTGTGGTTTAGTAATACTGTGAAAAATCCTGCTCGACCAAAGATTAGCAGAAGTGCTTGCGCATTCTGGTAGAGTTTTGATGTGAACATGTATTTTCTGCCACTCTGTTAATCCTAAAATCTCAATTTGACGTTCTACTGTTTTATACTATAAGAGAGACTTCCATCAAGCGAGTGGCCTCTGTTGAAGCAGTTATTTCACGAGGTCCCAATCTCTAACCTGTTGGTTTGGGTTGCAGTGCAACTGCACGAGGTCCCAATCTCTAACCTGTTGGTTTGGTTTGCAGTGCAATTGCAAGAGATCCGCAAGGCGTCTTATTTCACGAGGTCCCAATCTCTAACCTGTTGGTTTGGTTTGCAGTGCAACTGCACGAGGTCCCAATCTCTAACCTGCTGGTTTGGTTTGCAGTGCAACTGCACGAGGTCCCAATCTCTAACCTGCTGGTTTGGTTTGCAGTGCAACTGCACGAGGTCCCAATCTCTAACCTGTTGGTTTGGTTTGCAGTGCAACTGCACGAGGTCCCAATCTCTAACC
>SDVV010039108.1:0-10663 GCA_016164225.1 Gammarus roeselii | reverse complement strand
GCGCGAGTGAAGGAGGGATGTAAAGTGTTGGGTGCACTGAAGAGTGTAATGAGCTGTAGGACGTTGGGGATGGAAGCAAAGAGAGAGCTGTATGAGGGCGTTGTTGTCTCAACTGTGCTCTATGGAGCTGAGACTTGGGGAATGAGAGCAGAGGAGAGAAGAAGGCTGAATGTTTTCGAGATGAAGTGTTTGAGGAGCATGGCTGGAGTACCGCTGAGAGACCGGATCACCAACGACGTGGTTCGAATCAGAACAGGGATGGTGAAGAAGTTGGAGGACAGAGTGGATTCGCGTGTTCTGAGATGGTTTGGGCACATGGAGAGGATGGATGAAGGGAGATTGGTAAAAAGGGTGATGAATGCGGAGGCGAGTGGATGGATAGTGTGAAGCAGGCGTTAGGAAGGAGAGACATGAATGTGGAAGTAGCAAGAGAGCGTGCAACGAACAGGCGTGAGTGGAGAATGGTCGTGAATGGTTGATTTTGACGCTGCTCTTATGTGCTTTCTGGTCTTAGGCATCCCGTTGTTGGTCGTGGGTGGTGGTGTGGGGGGGGGGGGCATTATGACACGGCGGAGGATAAACCAGTGAAAACTGTCGGGCCCTGCTGCTGACAACGGATCCCCGAACCGCACTCGTGACCTAGAGTGTGTGTTGCGGAGTTACCGGCCGAACCCTTTGCCTTAGCATAAAAGAGCTAAGTTGTGTGAGTGTGAACGCATGAGGGTGTGAGGTGCGCCTTGCCGTCGGCCACCCCCCTTGCTGGGGGAAGTGGCCTTTGGTCCATATCTGTATGTGTATTGAGTGTACAGTATTTATCTCCAACGTCCTAGCATTGACAACACAGCGAGCGCATCGCTAGTGCAGATTGCAATAAGGATTATATTGTTAGTATGAAATTGGTTTACTCTATTTATTGTATGATTTGATTAGAGCCTCATTTCCACCGGAGCCCTAACCTGAGTCATAATTGGCTCCCCCATAGGGCGTTTATTGTAGAGTTAGTTATGCATATTGGTGTCACGTCCATGTACCTTATTTCCGTAGGATATTGGGACGCGCCGTCTGGCGGTGGTACGATTGCTCGGATATCCTGCTTTGATGTAGCTTAGACCACAGTGGAGGATTGTACTGGTAATTTTTTTTGTTCCACTAAAGCAGTTTTTTAGGTTTTGTATGTTCTCTGTAGTGTTTTTACAATAGGATGAAAATTTTCTGTATGATAATTCCCATATATATTTGTCATTTTGTTAAAATTATTGTCATGGTCGATGTCTTGATATTGGTTGTCAGTCCTGCTTTAGAATGTCTTGCTGAATATCAGCTGATCCACTATACGCTGATAGTGAAGAACTGTATGTATGTATAGACATGCAGCCGTTTCCTCCTAACTAGGCGGTTGGCTATGCTAGGCTCAGAGGGGCAGACGCCCAATCTCCCCGCCACAAGATCGCCGTGTCGCTGCCGGGGCTTGAACTCGCGACCTGCAGCACCAGAGGCTGACACTACAGACGGATAAGCTAACCACCCGACCACGGCGGTTATAGTGAAGATCTAGTCCAATTTATTAGTTTCAAGAACTTGTCATGTACATCGATGCCAGGACTTGATAGCTTACTTACGTTGGATGTTGGGTTTGTTATGTATTAGTATGGTAGGACATCTCGTATGTATCATGCTTTGATGTAGCTTAGTGCATGGTCGGCAATTGATTTTTTTTTTTTTAAATTACGGTAGGAGCATTTCATTAAATTTTCGTGTTCTCTGTTGCATCTCCATCTTCAATGGAGGAGGGACTTTCTGTTGGAATATTTTGGTTCATTTGTACCCACCTTTGTATGATAACTAGGTTTATGTGTTGGTATAGGATGTTGCTCAGAACTGTTTTATGTCTTAGAGAAAAATCCATAGAATTTGTATAAACAGATACAGACACCAGGCCGAAACCCCCCAGAAAGGAGGGTCGTTAACGGCAAGGCGCACCTCGCACTCCTCTCATACACTCACACAACTTAGCTCTTTTGCGCTAAAGGTTCCGGCCGGATTTGGTTTGGTTTGAGCCCCATTTTCACTTGAGCCCTAACGCAAGTCATCGTAGGCTCTCCCGTAGGGCACGGGTCTGGCCGGAAAACCCCGCAACACACCCTCCGAGGTCAGCAGCAGGGCCCGATAGTCTGACTGGTTTACCCCTGCCGCGTAATGATGACCGGGCCTCCCCACCCACGACCATCCCGACAACGTGATAACAAGGGATGGAAAGTACATCAGAGCCGCGTCAAATATCAACCATTTCACGCCTAATCATAGCACGCTCGTTTGTTCAGTCTCTCCTTCCTAACGCCTGCTTCACATCATCCATCCAACCAAACTTCGGTCTTCCTATAGGCCTGCGACCACTCGCCTCTGCCTTCCTCGTCCTTTTTACCAATCTTTCTTCATCCATCCTCACCATGTGCTCGATCCATCTAAGAACACGCGAATCCACTCAGTCGTCCTCCAACTTCTTCACCATCCCCGTTCTGATTCGAACCACATCGTTGGTGATCGTCTCTCAGCGTCACTCCAGCTATGCTCCTGAAACATTTCATCTCGGAAACATTCAACCTTCTTCTCTCACCCCTAGTCTCAGCTCCGTCGAGCCCAGTTGGGACAACTACACCCTCATACAACCCATTCCTTGCTTCCTTCCCTAACGTCCTATAGCTCATTACACTCTTCAGCGCACCCAAGACTTTACACTTCTCCTTCACTTGCGCCTCCACTTCAGTTTCCACAAGTTCAGTCGTCTCCACACGGGAGCCCAGATACTTATAACACTGAACTTCCTCCAACAGCTCTACAGTTAGGACACTAATTTTGTTCGCCTCTATAGTCCTAGAACATCTCATGACTTTATTTGTACCCACGTTCACTCGAAGCCTCCTCCTCTCACACACTCTATCAAACTCAGACACTAGCCTACATGGCTTCTCCTCTGAATCTGCCACTAACGCCGTATCATCCGTAAATAGCAACTGGCTCAACTGCCAACTCCGCCCATTTGCTTCCAACCGCTCCAAGCCACGACACAGCACACTCTCGTTCACCTTCACGACCACTCCATCTATATAAAGATTGAACAGCCAAGAAGACATTCGCGCCCTACGGCGGCCTATTATGACTCACGTTGAGGTTCTGGTGGAAATGAGGCCCAAATCAAACCAAGAAGACATAACGCAGCTTTGTCTCAGAACCATTTTCACTGAGAACCAATCACTCACCTCGCTTCCTACTCTGACACACGCTCGGCTGCCAACATAGAAACTCTGCACCGCTTTCAACAGATATCCGCCCACTCCATACAAATCACCCTCCACAGCGCTTCTCTGTCAATCCTGTCGCATGCCTTTTCATGATCCATGAAAGGACAGAACACATCCTTCCCTTTGCAAGGTACTTCTCACAAACCTGTCTCACTGCAAAAATCTGATCGGCACCCCCTCTACCACTCCTAAAGCTACACCGTTCCTTTCCAATTGCGCAGTCCGTATAGTCTCTGATCATTTTGATTAGCACTCTTCCGTACAACTCACCAACCACACATAACAAACTGATACTTCTCAAGTTGCACCATTCATTTTCATCTCCTTTGCCTTTGTACAGCGGAACAATGCAAGCACTGCGCCACTCAATCTGTACCACGCCCGCTACAAAAAAAAAGTTCAGTAGCCTCACCAACCCTTCAACAATAGTTATTCCACCCTTTTCAGGCCCTCGGTTGCAACGCAATCCAGACCAGGGGCTCTCTCTGCTTTCATCACCGCCTCCTGCACCTCTGCCCTGATAATGTCATCTACAAGTCTATCTCCCAAAATTGGCATCCGAGCACCACCACCCACAGCAATAATGTCATCCTCGACATTCAACAACTTATCAAAATACTCGGCCCAACTTTTCCGCGCATCACCATTTTCCAACAACAATTGGTCGTTTTCATTTTTTACCACCTCCTCCTTGCCGGTCTCCCATTCTCACTCTTCATTTTTTTCCAGACCATTTTTTGTTCTCAAAATTCTGGCACAACAGTCTGCCCCACTTGGCATCAGCGTTCCTTTTGGCTATCCTCACCATCCGCTTCACTTCTTTTCTCATCTCTTCATAGCTTCCATAAGCCACCACCGACTCCGCCTGCAACCACTCCTTAAACGCTCCCCTTTTCCGTGCCACCGCCAGTTTGACCTCCTCGTTCCACCACTCGCAACCTTTACTTCTGCACCCGCCCACACGGCGCGCACCACACACATTCTTCGCACATCTCAGCTACGCATCTCTTAACGTATCCCATTCTTCTTTCACATCGCTCATGTCCTGCCCTCTCACGTTGTCAAATTCCTTCCTCAACGCCTGCTGGAACTCCTCAGCTCTGCTTCTCACATTCAGTTCATCCATTTCCACTACTACTCTCTTACTCCTCCCACTCTTTTGTTCCCCTTCCACCCATGCTCCACTCTTAATCTTCATTTCACCAGCAGATGGTGGACCATCCTCCCCTCTCAACACCCGCACATCCAACAGCCTCCCCACCACTCTCTTCGAAATCAGCACAAAATCCATCAGCGCCTTCTCCGCCACTTCACCACGGTCCATCCTTACCCATGTGTACTAGTGGATATCTCGCTTCTTGAACGAACTGTCCCCGATCACCAACTTTTGCTCCATGCACAAACCTATCAGGTTTTCTTCACTGTAATTTCTACCGGGAACGCCATTCCTTCCTATCGCATTCTCCAACACTCGCACCAAGGTCACCCAGTACAACCACATTGAATTGACCTCCAAACCTCTCAATACACTCACTCATGTCAGTCCAAATTGCTCAAATCAAATCCAAAATTGCTCCCTCTCCTCCTCACTTCTTTTGCTACCCGGTCCGTTTGCACTCACAAATACCCACCTTTCTACGCTCAACTTAACTTTCACCTACATCAATCTTGAGGACACCCCTCCGACCACTCGGTAACGCTACTAGTCAATCGATTACTCATTCAGCGCCAACACATCAAGGCTCCTCCTCACAAGCATTTCGCCAATCTGACTACTCTTTACTTCATTCGCACTACAGCTACGAACATTCAGCGACCACCCCCCCCCCCCTCGTTTTGTCGTAATTGAGAATGGGGTTTACAGACAAAGGGATTCCTAGCCCTTTCGCCCGACCCTTTTAGTCGCCTTCTACAATACCCAGGGGTTACGGTAGCACGATTCTACTCCCGGCAACGAGGCACCCTTTTAGTGGCCTTTTAAGACATGCAGTGGTTCCAGTAGCATGATTCTAATACCTCGGCTACAAAGTTTATGATTCCGGTCAATATTTTGAATGGTCATTATTAGTATTATCATGGCAATTTTCAATTTTATTAGGCTTTATTTTGGTTTTCACCCTGCGTTATAAATACCCTAATACTCCAGGAATTATTTGGTCTCTGTTGCTTTTGACGTGGTAAGATACTGCGGTTTTTAGGTTTAACATTAGGATTGCGTGTTCACAGTTTCAGACGAAGTAAACAAAGGAATATAAATTCGATACATTTGAACTTCATAAATATTTTTTATGGAATAAACATTGACATAGATTGCACTTGTTTTATGAATATTTGTCGAGTCCTATCGAATTATTCCGAGTATTCACCCTCTAACGTTTTTCTACCCTTTTCATGAATACCATGGTATTTTAAATGTGATTTTTTTATTTCTCCTATATTTTTGAATATATGACATCAAATATCCTGTCTCAACCAATCTTGAATAGTTTCCCTTTTATTTTCTACCATTTCATAGTTTTATATTCCAGAACAGTTGTTCCATTCACGCTCATGGATCGGATCAATCACGACGCTGTTCGAAAATGGTGATGGCGAGGAAGTTAGAAGGCAGTAGGCTCACGTGTTCCGAAATGTTTCAGACAAATGATGAAGATGGGAGATTGGTGAAAAGGGTTATGAGAGCGGAGGTGAGTGAACGTAGGCCCGGAGGTACTGAAGTTTGGGTGGATGGATGGAGTGAAGCAGGCGTTAGGGAGGTGAGACATCAGTGTAAAGGTAGCGAGAGAGGAAGCTATGGTTAGGTGTGAGTAGAGAATGGGTGTGAATAAATGAGGTTTCCCTCTTTTGGCGTCTCGTTGAGAAACAGGATGGCCGTGGGTGAGGGAGGGCCCGTGAACTTTTCTTCACCGATTTGAAACTGTGATGACTGCAAGCAAATGGTTTATCTCAGACGCTGTCATGAATGACAGGATGCCTTTTGAGATGACCTTTCCGATCTGTTCTGTACATGCAATGCTTGCAAGCAAATGTTTCTTCTCTGACACTCTCATGACAGAGAAGATGCGTTTTGAGACTGCTTCTCCGACATGTCTTGAAACTGTAATGATTGCAAGCAAATGGTTTATCTCGATTTCTTTCATCAACAAAAAGATGCTGTTTGAGATTGGTTTTCCGATCCGTTCTGTAACTGCAATGGTTACAAGCTAATGGTTTCTGACACTCTCATGTTTGAGAAGATGCAGTTTGAGATGGCCTTTCTGGCTTGCTCTGTAACTGCAATGGTTGCACGCAAATGGTTTGATACTCTCAAAATGTATGAGACGATGCTGTCTGAGATGACTGATCCGATTTGCTCTGTAATTGCAATGGTTGCAAGCAAATGGTTTATCTCTGACACTCAGATGTATTAGAATATGCTGTTTGAGAAGGCCTTTCTGGTTTGCTCTGTAATTGCAATGGTTGCAAGCAAATGGTTTATTTCTGACACTCTCATGTTTGAGAAGATGCAGTTTGAGACTGCCTTTCTGGCTTGCTGTGTAACTGCAATGGCTGCAAGCAAATGGTTTGAGACTCTCATGTATGAGAAGATGCTGTTTGAGATGATCTTTCCGATTTGCTTTGTAATTGCATTGGTTGCAAGCAAATAGTTTATCTGTGACACTCACATTCATGAGAAGATGCTGTTTGAGTCTGTCTTTCCGATTTGTTTTCCAACTGCAATGGTTGCAAGCATATGGTTTGACACTCTGACGTACGAGAAGATTCGATTTCAGATTGCCTTCATGATCTGTTTTGCAACTGGAATGGCTGCAAGCAAATGGTTTATCTCTGACACTCTCATGCATGAGAAAATTCTTCCGTGCTGTTACCAAATGGCCTTCACCTGCTCCCAAGCCTCTCGGGCAAGGAGTCTGCTCCCCAGCAGAGGCAGAGCTTCTCCCACTTGATCCTGCTCCTCCAAAGGCCTGGAATAGAGAGGGAAAGTAACAAGTAATCATTACAGAAACATAGATATCCACAACATCTATTGAATTACAAATTGTTGCACATCAAACAATGCTGAAGTAAATGTCTTTTCAAAAAAACTCAAGAGCTCATTCCTATCCAATAAGTGGTATTATGAATACCTGTTCGAGGGTAGGACTGCGGAGGAGCGCTTCGTGAGCTGGAGAGACATTAACATGTAACCAGATGAGCAACACAAAATGCAAATACCACTTTGAGGGTAGGACTGCAGAGGAGTGCTTTGTGAGCTGGAGAGACATTAACATGTGACCAGGTGAGCAACACAAAATGCAAATACCACTTTGAGGGTAGGACTGCGGAGGAGTGCTTTATGAGCTGAAGAGATTAACATGTAACCAGGTGAGCAACACAAAATGCAAATACCACTTTGAAGATAGGACTGCAGAGGAGTGCTTTGTGAGCTGGAGAGACATTAACATGTAACCAGGTGAGCAACACAAAATGCAACTACCACTTTGAAGATAGGACTGCGGAGGAGTGCTTTGTGAGCTGAAGAAACATTAACATGTTACCAGGTGAACAACACAAAATGCAAATACCACTTTGAAGATAGGACTACGGAAGAGTGCTATGGGAGCTGAAGAGACATTAACATGTAACCAGGTGAACAACACAAAATGCAAATAAATGAACTTCTACAAAATATTGATTTGAAGTAAGCAATAGCATTCAATAAATGATTGCATCTGGATCTGAACACTATTCCTCTACATGAACTATTCCATTCATCATAGTAACAAATCTGGAAATATAATCAATTGTATTATGCCATAAAACTTATACAAGGTAAGATTATTTGAATATAATTTGAAGGTTTATAAATATTCACACAAATATGAACAAATATGATAGAATGACTTCGAAGTGTGTGAACTTAACTTCAACCTAGGTAAATCTATTTCTTACTGTGTTCATTTGTAATCTAATAATTCATATAATATTCAAAGTTTTTCATACGATGTGAAAGGGTAATATTTTCACCATTGGCTGGGTGGGCAGGTAACTGAGGAGTGACTGGGTCTGATTGAGTCGAAGGAGGCGAGAGCTTTGATAGTCAAATGCAAGTCAGAAAATTGAACAGAACTTAGCACACACCTTTTCTTCCAATGTGACGTCAGATTAATATGGTGGGGTAGGATCAAAAGGTATGGGTTACTTTCCTTCAGACAGATCTTGCTTATTCCCAAAAGATCGTCCGATCATTGCTACGAGCGTTCACAGGACTGAATCGCTTGGCTGCTGCACGCCTGATAGAACCCACGGGGTTGGTCTGATTTTCGATATTTATAACTGTACAAAGAGAGGAGAACAGAGGTGAAGCGGATGGTGAGGAGAGCCAAAAGGGATGCTGATGCCAGGTGGGGCAGACGGTTGTGCCAGAATTTTGAGGAGAGCAAAAAGATGTTCTGAAAAGAGGTGAAGAGGGTGAGAAAGGGAGAGGCCGGAAAGGAGGAAGTGGTGAAAGATGAAAACGGCCAGTTGTTGTTGGAAAGTGGTGATGTGCGGAAGAGGTGGGCCAAGTTTTTTGATGAGTTGTTGAATGTCGAGGATGACAGAGAGGCTGACATTGTTGCTGTGGGTGGTGGTGCTCGGATGCCAGTTTTGGGAGAAAGACTTGTGGTGGACAATACCAGGAAAGAGATGCGCAAAGGCGGTGGACGGGATGAAAGCAAGGAAAGCCCCTGGTTTGGATGGCGATGCGACCGTGTGTCTGAAAAAGGGTGGAGTAACGATTATATTTATTTATTATTTGCGTTCATGTTCCACCGGAGTCCCAACGCAAAGTTAATGCAGACTCCCCCGTAGGGCGGTCTGGAGTAACGATTGTCGAATGGTTGGTGGGGTTACTGAACTTGTGTTTTGTGGCAGGCGTGGTACCGAGTGAGTGGCGCAGTGCCTGCATTGTTCCGCTATATAAGGGCAAAGGAGATAAAAATGAATGCTGCAACTCGCGAGGTATCAGCCTGTTATGAGTGGTTGGTAAGTTGTACGGGAGAGTGCTGATCAAAAGGATTAAAGACTGTACGGGCTGCGCAATTGGAGAGGAACAGTGTGGCTTTAGGAGTGGTGGAGGGTGTACCGATCAGATTTTTACAGTGAGGCAGGTCTGTGAGAAGTACCTCGTCAAAGAATAGGATGTGTTCTGGGCCTTCATGGATCTGGAGAAGGCATACAACAGGATTGCAGGAAAGCGCTGTGGAGGGTGTTGCGTTTGTATGGAGTGGGCGGACATCTGTTGAAAGCGGTGCAGAGTTTCTATGCTGACAGCCGAGCATGCGTCAGAGTGGGGAGCGAGGTGAGTGATTGGTTCACGGTAGAAGTGGGACTGAGACAAGGCTGTGTGACGTCTCTCTGGCTGTTCAACCTCTTTATGGATGGAGTGGTCAGAGAGGTGAACGCGAGTGTGCTGGAACGTGGCTCGGAACTGTTGGAAGCGAATGGGCTGAGCTTGCAGTTGAGCCAGTTGCTATTTGCTGATGATACGGACTGGTTGCGGATTTGAAGGAGAAGCTATGTAGGCTAGTGTCTAAGTTTAGTAGAGTATGTGAGAGGAGGAAACTTTCGCGTGAACGTCGGCAAGAGTAAAGTAATGAGATGCTCGAGAAATGTCGATGCGAGCCAAATTAGTGTCACCTTAAATGGAGAGCTCATGGAGAAAGTTCAGTGTTTCAAGTATCTGGGCTCCCATGTGGGGATAACTTAACTAGTGGAAACTGAATTGAAGGCGCGAGTGAAAGAGGGATGTAAAGTGTTGGGTGCACTAAAGAGTGTAATGAGCTGTAGGACGTTGGGGATGGAAGCAAAGAGGCTGTATGAGGGTGTTGTTGTCCCAACTGTGCTCTACGGAGCTGAGGCTTGGGAGGTGAGAGCAGAGGAGAGAAGAAGGTTGAATGTATTAGAGATTGAATCTTTGAGGAGCATGGCTGGAGTAACGCTGAGAGACCGGATCACCAACGACGTGGTTCGAAACAGAACAGGGATGGTGAAGAAGTTGGAAGACAGAGTGGATTCGCGTGTTCTAAGATGGTTCGGGCACATGGAGAGGATGGATGAAAGAAGACTGGTGAAAAGGGGTGATGAATGCTGAGGCGAGTGGTCGCAGGCCTAGAGGTAGACCGAAGTCTGGGTGGATGAATGGTGTGAAGCAGGCGTTGGGAAGGAGAAACATGAATGTGGAGGTGGCGAGAGAGCGTGCAATGAACAGGCGTGAGTGGAGAATGGTTGATTCTGACGCTGCTCTGATGTGCTTTCCCGCCCTTGGCACCCCGCTGTCGGGATGGTCGTGGGTGGGGGGGCCCGGCCATTATGACGCGGCGGGGGTAAACCAGTGAAAACTG
>SDVV010039107.1:0-10663 GCA_016164225.1 Gammarus roeselii | reverse complement strand
ACTCGAACGTTGTGTAGTTTGAGATCCTAAATTCATATGTTTGTCATATTGACACCGCATAGTGATCTATTCAGTGCTTTATAATGGCTCCAAAGGTTCAGACTACGAGTGATCCCAAGAAGGATTCCAGTTCATCTACAACCGTCTCTCCTACAAAGAATTCAGCAGCAGAGCAGCAGGGGCAAGTGAGGACTGATTCGACGCGAAAAGGGACTCCTAGAAAAGTTGCCTCTTGGGTAAAGCAGCTTAATCCATCAAAGTCTAAGAAGAAGTTAATTAGGAAACAGAAGCTTTACCTGAAAACCTCAGATGTCATAACGGATGCCTTACATCGATACAGGATCGAAGATTTGGATGACTGGGATATAGACGAAGGAGAAATCGATTTGGAAGAATTTAGCCTGGCAGGGCTCGAATCTGATTTCGATGCGGTGCAATTAGCTTGGACAAGACAGCACGTGACACCAATTCTGGTAGAGGAAGATAACAAAGAAGAGGAGCCTACTTACCATGAACTACAAGTTCGACCTCGAGCAGGTGAAGGTGCAGGTGAAGGTGCAGGTGAATACGAGATGGAGAGTGGAAGTGGATCGTACGCTTCAGTTATGCAACTTTGTCCAACTTTGACGCAAGGACAGGAACCCGTCATCGCGTCGTCGTTGTCAGTTGTAAGTGGTACTCCTATAGAACCGCACATCTCGTCTACTTCCAGCGGCATTATCCGACGGTCTGTAAGTTCAGTCAAAAGGCCACCATCGTATGAGTTCGTTGGCGCTGACGATTCTGATGTTGAAGATATCGACGAATCCATTGCTGACGGTTATTCCTCCAGAGCGATGTTGGACAACGATATGCCGGATGACGTTGATACCATTCTCGCCATTGATGCACGACGCCATCGCGAGATGTGCCACTCGTCGGATGGTGAAGAGGATAATGTAGCATATGTCCCTATTAGAATGATAGGAGGCATCCCCAGTGTAAGGCTTCCCCCAATAGCACAGAGACCTTGTATTGAGTGGGAATTGATCGATGCGAAATATTCCGCATTACCTCGATTACCATTCAAATCATCGAATCCTGGGGTTAGAGAAGACCTGCGTCAGGAAGAGTTGGACGAGCTTGAATCGATCAAACTTTTTTTGCCTGAAACCTTTTGGCATGAGGCAGCATTCCAGACCAATAACTACCAAGAAACGTATGCGGAAGATCCTAGAAACGATGTCTATGCCAAATCAAAAAATAAACAATATTGGGTCGATGTCAAAGCCAGCGAAATCCAAACGTATATTGGCATCCTGATGTTCTTTGGAGTTGATCCCCCATCAGATTAATCCAATCGGTGGGACAGGTCTTCTCCTTTCAGGAACGAATATGTAGCTAATTCCATGAAGTATGATCGATTCATGAAATTCACCGTTTGATTCCTTTAGTTGACAATAGTACTTTGCCAGATGACACATCCCAGAATATTAAACAGCACGTTTTCAACCTCTCTTAGATGCATTGCGAGAGAGTTACATGTCTGTTTACAAACACGACAATCCAGAGTTATCGCTAGATGAAGGTTGTATGGGTTGGAAGGGGCCCTCCAAATTGGTGAAGTACAACCCTAACAAACCACACAAATCCCACTTGAAATTTTACAAGTTATGCACCCCTAACGGTTATTTGTCAAACCTACTCCTAAATGATACTATTGACAGTAGTGTTGACGAGATTGTCCTAACTTGTGGTGAATCTTCTTGTTACGGGCAGGATAAAGGATACTACCTCTACACTGACCGTTTCTATACTTCCCCTGACCTCGCAGTTAAGCTGAACAGCATAGTCTTTGACTTGACTGGCACTATTAAGGCAAATCGTCATCAAATGGCTCCTCAGCTGAAGACCCCGAAAGGTAGAGGGGTTCCGAAAGGAGCCAGAGGAGATTTGGTGGTTTACAAGGCTAAACCACCGCACAATATGATTGCAAATCAGGAAGATGCATCGCCGAAAAACCAAAGCCTAGTGTAATTGGTGACAATATATTTTCATGAGCGGAGTTGATACGAACGACCAGCTGGAGGACACTTATACGTTGTTCCGTGCTACCAACAAGCTGTGGGAAAGGTCGCCAACCACAAAATTGGACTCGACACAAACAATGGGTACTACGCCTACCGAAAGATGCATCCACAGGCCTACCTGACGAAGAAGAGTGGCTATGCTAAATTTATAGCCAAAGCAGCTACCCTTCTTATCATTGGAGCTTGCACCAAGGATGTTGTCTTAACGCCAAAGACTACGCTCCTGTCTGTTCCGAATTCTGGCCCTGAGCCAGGGCACTACCCGGTCTACAATGTAGCTGGTAAAGCCCAGCTAAAGAGACCAGAACCTGCAGCTGCACGAGGTGGCGATCCCGAGGATAACACACAGAACCCGCCAAAGCTACAGAAGTGGTAGATCATAACAAACCATATGCTGAGCATGCAAGACTCAAATGCAGACATAAAGGCTGCAATAAGAGGAGCCAATTCTCTTGCTCGTTCTACAGGGTCTTCCTTTGCATCCGTCCTGCAGCTACTACCTGCTTTGGGCTGAATCATCAAGAGCTTACCAGGCTACAGTCCAGGATGAGAGCTAGAGCTAACTGTCTGAAGCAGCGCAACTGACAGGAGACGAGGAAGAGGTTGACACGGTGCCGATTGATAGACCTGCCAAACGCTCTTCAAAGAGAAATCCAGGTTCGTAATATTTCCGCAGTAAAACATTGATAAGCTAAATACAGAAGAGGAAACTGAAATACATTTGAAATGTATTACTTTTAGGTCTTGTACATTTCTAAATGAAATATATGAAGTGTTAGTGTAAATAATTGTATCTATAAAGTAATGTTATGTATCCCTCCGCCTTCATTGTCATGTCAGTAACATTTTTGTATGCATGTGTACACGTACCACACTCGCCGCACCTGCAACCGCCGCACCTAAACCCGTCGCACCTGTACCCGCCGCACCTGCACCCGCCGCATCTGTCGCACCCGTTACACCAGCTCGACGACAGTAGACACCTCGTCGAAGAAGAGCCGCTGACCGTCCATGTGAGCAACGAAGGTGGAGGATATGGACAAGGAGGGGAAGAAGAGAAGGGGGAGGAGGAGAGGGAGGGGGAGAGGAGGAGGAGGGAGGGAGAGGAAGAAAAGACAAGACTAGGAGGAGGAGCAATAACTGTCATTATTTTGTAGGTACCCACTAACCTATAAAATTTGCCTTTTCCACAATTTTTTTATATATAAGATTATAAATAATTGATTTAATAAATTTAAAAATAAAATCTGAATATGACAATCAATTTCTAGTGACATTAAGCACTAGAAAGTGTCATTATAGTTCATAAAGTGACGGAAATTTTGAATACAGCGTTATGTTTCGTTACGGAAATGAAAATTTCACTCACTATTTTCAATATAAAATACTGTTGATTTATAAGCGAGAAAAACTGTTCGACATAGCATGATTTTCATTTGTATCTTTTCTGCTTGTAAAAATGCTTTTATTCCATATCTGAAATCAGATTGAGTCAATCTAAAAAAAATGAAAAAGTTACACAGAAACAACGAAAATAAATAACACGTCATTTCAAAATTCCAGTTTTCTGCCTATATTTCAAAAAGTTATCGAGATCATTAAATTTTAATTGCAATACTGAATTTCCCGTGCTTTTCTCCACCAAAAAAACATTTAAAAAATCCTACCGAACATAGAGACGAAAGGAGGGCCGAATACCGCGAAAACATTCAATGTTTCATCCATACCTATAGTTTGTAGGTCTGGCAAATAAAATATAATAAATATAAAAAATGTGCCTTTTTTTTTAAGTTTATGGCACCCAAATATTATCTGTAAATTTCTTTGAAGCGATCGGGTACCTATTTAGGTCACATCGATTAAAAAAATGTAAAAAGAAACAATAAACGCATGTCTTTGTACCCGGGGCGAGGATAATCAAGCACTGCACCACAAGCACCGCACATGACAGCCCGGCGCGATATTCCCTCATACAAGCCAAATTGCGACAACATGCCCTGGAGTCCAAAACACTCCATTACCTCACGGGTTTTTTCTCCGAGTGCTGTACAGCATGTCTTCCAGTCCTGAGTCCATTGAATGGTTTTATCAATGTTTGTGCATTTATTTATGAATATATAAAAGGGAATACATACATAAAACTTATGTCAGTTTCTTACTATTCAACCTCTGATGTTTGCATGCGGAATTCAAGCAATCACGCACTACCAGAGGACCGTTCCCTTCAATCACTAACATCAAATTAGTGACGCAATCACTTTCCTTGTGCTATTTATTGTTATTTTACAATGAACATCACCTCTTCATTATATTATCATTCATGAATTTTTGAATGCTTACAGTGTGTGTTTTGGCGAGCAAAAACGTTCTGGGGATTTATGCCTTCACCCTTGTGTCCTAATGTGCTATCTTCCAGAGCTGGCGGGCTACAAAGTATGGAAAGGGAATGTGGAGCGGTACCAGCCAGCTGCTCACCTAGTGTTGTCTGGGCTGTCACAGGGTAAGATTGTCTCCTGCAGCTCTACTCTTCAGTCCTTAATAATAGTATGAGTCTGCTTCTCCCTTCCTACCACTCTTCGCATCGCTGCAATTATCGCAGTACCGTTAGCATTTTGCTGCACTGTATGTACGTGATTGTGTTGGGTTGAGCTGATCCCGTAATTACTAATATATTTTCTGGTGGGAGGAATTCCCCTGGACTGCTCGAAATTTTTGTAACAACATAGTCATTCTTATAAAGATTCGTGACGCAAACACAAAGGCGGTTAATTTCCCTCAGAATTAAAGTGTGACCGCCTTTTTTTCATTTCGTAGATACATTTGTGGTGTCTATCAATTGGAAAGCAGCCACGAATATATTTACACAATGAAAATACAGAAACAGACCTATTTTCCAACCACTGGCGTCCTGCAGATCTGTATTTGTTAAATTCTTAGTTTTCTCCGACGCCTCCATATTGAGGTATTGGTCTGTTGTCTTGATCTTACGAATAATGGCCTTAATCAGTCCCGTCGTTCCCCAACTATATCAATTATTTATGCACGTTCTCAACGTCCACTGCAAAGCTGAATAAATTATTTGTTTGTGTGTATTCACAACCTAAATTAATATTGGTCATTATTTGAAAATAATGGTTTCCTCTTGATGAGAATTCCAATTATTGAATTGATGTTGCAGCGGATTAATTCGTATCCAATTTGGAATGTAGTGATGATAAGTGTTATCCAGTTTATGGAAGACCATTTATCTACATGAGTTGTTTCCGGGTGGAGGCTGCCGTAAACACAATAATTCAGAGGGATACAATCTCATGTGTTCTATCATTTCCCACAGGATTGTTTTACTGATGACTGAGTCTGAAAAATTCTCCACAGAGTAAGCCGTAGTTTTACAAAACATCATCGATCAATGCCTCAAACAATAACACTCAACATACTTGAAACAGTTGAAACAGTTCATTACAACAAGATTGAACAGTTAACATGTTATTCCATTTTACAATTATGATACTTCAGGGTACAAAATTGAAGGCCATATTCAAGCTATTAAGAGCTTCTGGGGCAACTTAATCCTTACATACTAACTTATCGATATCATCTATCATATAATACGCAAAAAAAATATGTATTTAGAATTATTAAGCCTAGACACCAACTGGAAACAAACGCACGGACAGTTTAATACCTGACTTTTTAACAATGCCTGACTATTTACCTATGTAACAAAAGTCCTATTAATATACTGCAAGGTTGTTGAGCTAATAATTCATCTGCGTCTAACAAGGTTACAAATTCAAATGGGATAGAAAGACGTTGAGAAAACAACAAAGCTATCCTAAATCTTTGTTGAACTTGAATGATGATAAGTATAACTCTTTCAGTCTTGACTTAAAGATTGATAGGGAATCATTCTGACGGTAAACAGGAGTTAGCGAGTTCAAAATTTTAACGCAATTAAAGTGGATACTGGTTCTGGTTTTGGATCTATTATAACGGGGTATTACAAGTTTATTCGCATTTCTTGTGGAATGATTGTGTACATCCGAAAATTTCCTAATTAAATTGAATAGTTCTTGATCATAGTTTCCGTGAAAAGTTTTGAACGCGTATAGGGCAATTCGGAAGTTATATTGATCTTCCAGTTTCAGGATATTCATGGTTTTAAAATGCTGATTAGTATGGGAATTGAATGGAAGGCTGTTTATAGCTCTAATAGCTTTCTTTTGCAGTATAAATATTTTAATCGTTTTATTTTTTGTCTGTTCCATACAAGACTTCGATTTTGTAAATAGAAAATGGCTGGAACAACGGGAAATAGAAGGTTTTAAGGACAGATTGGGGGAGGAATTTGTTTAATTTACAAAGAGTGCTAATAGATTTTGACAATTTAGATGATATGCTGTCGATGTGATTTTTGAACGTCAGATGTTTGTCTAAATATACCCCAAGAAATTTAGTGCTGTTTATCTCATGAATTCTATAGTTTCCAATTTTTATGATTGGTAAATTGAATTTACGCTTATATGCCATTAATTCCAATTCGGTTTCCCGTTAGCCACATGTAAACATGCTCGAGTTCCTTGTTAATTGAGGCAGTTAATTCGCTTAAGGTGCTTGAATGGATGCATGTCGATAAGGTTCTATCATCAGCAAACGGTGTATATTTGAAAAAAGACGTTGCGTTAACTATATCCTTTATCGAAATTAAGAATAGCAGGGGCCTTAAAACAGAACCTTGAGGAACACCATAACTAACATTGAGCCTAGTGGACTAGATTCCGTTCACAGTTACATATTGTTTGTGGTTGGACAGATAAGAAGTGAAGCAATCACTAGTTAATCCTCGTATTCCATAAGACCTTAGTTTAGATAATAAGATTGAATGATCAACACAGTCAAAGGCCTTACGAAAGTCGAGAAATAGAGAGAATACAATGTAGTTTGAGTCTATGTTTTTATATAAGTACTACAGATGATTTAATACAGCTTGAGTTGTATTGTTATAGGCTCTGAAGCCATCCTGGTTTTCTTGAAGGATACTGTTAACATTCAGGTAACGGAATAGTTGATTCTGAACCATCAGTCCTATCACCACCTTTGTAAATAAGTGTCACTCTAGCCATTATTAATGAGTTGGGAAATTTTCCTTGGATTGAGGAATTATTCACAATCGAAGATAGGATTGAGGATAATATATTTGCTAATTTCTATATGATACTGATGGGACAACTATTTATATTTCCAGGTTTATTTTTTTGAGATAAGATAATTAAGGTATTGTCCTGGGCAGAAACTGGGGAAAAATAAAAATAATTGACAAAATTGTTATTCGATTGATATTGGTGATGATCGTTTCCATTGGAACTAACAGTAACGGCATTATTTTTCCAGATCTATGCAAAGTATTCATTGAGTAAATTAGCTTTATCGAGATCTTCTGAGTATTCGTTATTGTCAATGATTTTTTTTAAAGGCTGGTTACATTTGTTGTTATGTGGTCTGAGTATGTTATTGATCACCTTCCACGTTCGTTTGAGATTTTTTTTTTTTTCAGAAAATTCATTTACGTAGTAAGTTTGTTTAGAAGACTACATCAAGCCTGTAACACGGTTTCTAAATTGGTTGTAGGTAACTTTTCACATTTTGCCCTGCAGGAACAAAGAAAAACAAGGATTCCGTGTTTTTATTTCTGATTTAATAAGAGCAGTAATCCAGGGTCTCGGTATGTCTTTTGGAGAGACTGTCTTTCTTTTTAAAGGACAGCACGAATTATAACTTTCATCTACTTTAGAGGTTAGCTGCACTGAATAAAAGTCTGCTCAGAGAAGCACAGGGCGAAAAAGCGCAATTCTTTTGAAATAGAAATGATGCGAGGCTGTGTTGCGTTTGGCGAGTTATTTTCTGACCGTTATTCTCTTTGGCATGTGGCGAGCGTTTGAAGCGGATACTGCGCACACACGGAAAATAAATTGATAGCTGAAACGGATGTGGTACAACACAATTGTATTGTTGGTGGAAGGATGAAGTTTTGTTGAATCTGACATCGTTACTGCTATCATCGGAGACAGTCGTCGGTCAGCTCATGATGGACCAGACACGCTGCAACGGGACATCTCCTCTTCTGTTACCCAGAAAATTCTCACGTCTCTGAGGCACCAGGTTGTTTCCTTATGGGTCTGTGTTGGTATCAGTCAAACGTGCCGCGTATCTCCATTTCCTCTAACGATAACTTCAATTGTGAGCCCCTTTCGTTGTAAGCCCCTCTTCCTACTGATGCCCAGCTTGTCAGCATCAGTAGGAAGAGGAAACGCACTTTAACAATTGTAGAGTAATCAAATTAACAACTAATATCGGTGCACGTAAAGATGCAACACACAATTTTCTAATCCTTTTTTCATCAATTAAGATAATTTCTTGATACAAAAGTGGTTGCAAAAGTGGTTTGCTCAATCACACGAGATTGAGCAAACAAATTCCAGTGCAAAATAAATGTAGCTGATTGTGAGCACAACATTTACAATCAACTTCCACACACTTTGGGGCAACTTCAACAGCTTGCAAATTATGGAATAGCATTGATATTCAACATGCGATCCAGGAACACACAATGTAGCTATTATTGGAACCGACTTTCAATGAATACTGAATTTCATATCATTTCACAATGTTTTTCAATTCGGACAATTCCTTTGATTGTTAAAATAATAAGTTCCAGTATTATTTCCATAGCTGCAAGGATATTAGCGTCAGTCTATCGAATCAATACGTGACAAAACGACTAAAATGCTGATGGAAGCATCGCTAAAACAACATTTTTCAAGCCCTGATGTCATTAGGCGAAGAAAAGAGTGCTCATGTCCCCTGGTAATAGACACTTCGCAGGCAGTGATGGGTGCATCGAACCTTACTAGGGCGTTAACACAAAATTGACTCGGAACGATGACTCTTAGCTCGTTCAGTGATGGCTTCCAGGTCCATCAAAAAGCAAGGTTTACTTGTTACCTTACGACATGGTGAATCACATTGGTCCATACGACATGAGGAATCACATTGGTCCATACGACATGGTGAATCGCATTGGTCCATACGGCATGGTGAATCACATTGGTCCATACGACATGGTGAATCACATTGGTCCGTACGACATGGTGAATCACATTGGTCCATACGATATGGTGAATCACATTAGTCCATACGACATGGTGAATCACATTGGTATATACGACATACATGGTGAATCACATTGATCCATACGACATGGTGAATCACATTGGTCCATACGACATGTTGAATCACATAGGTCCAGAGGAGATATGGGCAGGCGAGGTCACGTATAATTGATTTAAGGCAGAACAGGACAATGCGAAAAGCCAATCATGCCATTCACTAGTGTCGGGAGAATGAGTTTATGCCATGGGAGGGTAATAATTGCGACCTAACCGCCATATCCTTGTAAGTCTTCCATACTTTTGCGTGAGGATACGGAATGAGCCTGTTCACCTACTGGTCAGGATTTTGCGCACAGACCGGTGTCCGTAGAACAGCTTTAACTCTATCATTTAAACCGCATAATTCGTGCTACAACATTCCCCTAGCTCCAGGCTATACTATCTCATAAACGAACCAACAAAGGAGGGGAAAACTTCATGGCCGCTGCAGATTAAATAATTATATTTGGAGATGAAACACTTAGGCATTTAATACACGTATTGAGGTTCAGCTGAAACACTTTGTGGTTGTTGATTGACGTTCCAGGACACCCAGAGAGCATGCAACGCTCCGCTTCTGTTCGTCTACTCAGCAATGCCCCGCTTCTGTACATGCAACGCCCTGCTTATGTTCGTCTACTCAGAAATGACCCGCTTCTGTACATGCAACGCCCCGCTTCTGTTCGTCTACTCAGCAATGCCCCGCTTCTGTACATGCAACGTCACGCTTCTGTTCGTCTACTCAGCAATGCCCGCTTCTGTACATGCAACGTGACGCTTCTGTTCGTCTACTCTCTGGAATGCCAGGTGCAGACCGTGCCCAGGTGCGTACGTTTGCATTAAAGTGCTGGGCGGTCGATTGATGACCTGATGCTAGTGAGACGCTTCCAGGGGCACGGCGGTCTTGTGGCGGGGAGAAACGCTCGGCAGGGACACGGCAAGCTTGTGGCGGGGAAATTGGGCGCCTTTCCCTTCTGTGTCTGTCTAATTTAGCCCCCCTCCTTACTAGGGGGAAACAGCTGTATGTCAATGTCTATACATATTATTCAAGCAAACTTGGTTACATGTCCAGAGCTTGTGTCCTGTGCTCATAATATCCAGAGCTCAAAATTCAACGGGACTTGGTTGAATGTCCAGAGCTCATAATATCCAGAGCTCATAATTCAACGGGACTTGGTTGAATGTCCAGAGCTCATGTTCAGAGCTCAAAATATCCAGAGCTCATAATTCCACCCAACTGGGTTGGATGTCCTCAGCTCATAATGAAAAATTTGACAGAATTACCTTTCAGCAACCAAAATCATCTGAACGTGCTGACCGAATGTGGAAATATCTGTATTCATTAAGGTTTCATTGCGAAAAATTCGTTTTCCCTCTTAATTATAT
>SDVV010039106.1:0-10663 GCA_016164225.1 Gammarus roeselii | reverse complement strand
ACTGTCCCTAATACAGAGCACACATGGAACTGTCCCTAAAACAGGGCACACATGGAACTGTCCCTAATACAGGGCACACATGGAACAGTCCCTAATACGGGGCATACATGAAACTGTCCCTAATACAGGGCGCACATGGAACTGTCCCTAATACAGAGCACACATGGAACTGTCCCTAAAACAGGGCACACATGGAACTGTCCCTAATACAGGGCACACATGGAACAGTCCCTAATACGGGGCATACATGAAACTGTCCCTAATACAGGGCGCACATGGAACTGTCCCTAATACAGAGCACACATGGAACTGTCCCTAAAACAGGGCACACATGGAACTGTCCCTAATACAGGGCACACATGGAACAGTCCCTAATACGGGGCATACATGAAACTGTCCCTAATACAGGGCGCACATGGAACTGTCCCTAATACAGAGCACACATGGAACTGTCCCTAAAACAGGGCACACATGGAACTGTCCCTAATACAGGGCACACATGGAACTGTCCCTACAACAGGGTACGCATGGAACTGTCCCTAATACAGGGCACACATGGAACAGTCCCTAATACAGGGCACACATGGAACAGTCCCTAATACAGGGCACACATGAAACTGTCCCTAATACGGGGCGCACATGGAACTGTCCCTAATACAGGACACACATGGAGCTGTCCCTAATACAGGGCACACATGGAACTGTCCCTAATACAGAACACACATGAAACAGTCCCTAATACAGGGTACACATGGAACTGTCCCTAATACAGGACACACATGGAACAGTCCCTAATACAGGCACACATGAAACAGTCCCTAATACAGGGCACACATGGAACTGTCCCTAACATACGGAGTTGTCCCTAATATGATCAATTAGAAGCCTTCTCGTGCAAGTGAAATTTATGTCCTATGAATTGCTTGCACGCAATATCACTTGATTCAATGTTGCTCCCTCTGCCTTCAGGCCATTACTGTATCAAGCCATTATCAGGCTATTCAGTGTTGCTCCCTCTGCCTTCAGGCCATTACTGTATCAAGCCATTATCAGGCTATTCAGTGTTGCTCCCTCTGCCTTCAGGCCATTACTGTACCAAGCTATTATCAGGCTACTCAGTGTTGCTCCCTCTGCCTTCAGGCTATTACTGTTCCAAGTCATTATCAGGCTATTTGGTGTTTATCCATCTGCCTTCAGGCCATTACTGTTCCAAGCCATTATCAGGCTATTTGGTGTTGTTCCATCTGCCTTCAGGCCATTACTGTACCTAGCCATTATCAGGCTATTTGGTGTTGTTCCATCTGCCTTCAGGATATTACTGTACCAAGCCATTATCAGGCTATTTGGTGTTGCTTCCTCTGCCTTCAAGCCATCACTGTTCCAAGCCATTATCAGGCTATTTGGTGTTGTTTCATTTGCCTTCAGGCCATTACCGTACCAAGCCATTACCAGGTCATTTGGTTTTGCTCCAGTTGTCTGCAAGATGCTATCGTGCCAGGCTGCTACCAGAGAAGGTCAGAGACTGACATGTACCAGGTCATTATCATACCAATTATCATACCAAGCCATTACCTAACTAGGCTATTAACACACCAGGCCATTACCTCAACAGAAAATTACTTCACCAGGCTATTTCCTTATCAGGCCATTACCTAATCAGATCATTACCTAACCAGGCCATTACCTCACCAGACCATTATCTCTCCTGGCTATTACCTTACTATTCCATTACCTCACCTGTCCAGTACATAAACAAGTCATTTCATTATCAATCCATTACCTCACCAGCTCATTTCCATATCCGGCCATTTGCTTACCAGGCTATTATCGTCAATGACTTTGCTCGATGGAACAAATAATGACACGCCTGAGGGCGGTCTGTTCCTGATCGTGCCGGGGCCCCGTCAAGCATTTTATCTTCATATACGATTGGCAAAGTGCCCACCGGTGGTTATTGATCAGTTTGGGCAGCAAAATATTGATCAGCCTATGCAGTGGAATATTGATCAGCCTGCACCACAGATATTGGGTCAGTCTGTGCAGCGGAATATTGATAAACCTGTGCAGCAAATTATTGATCAGTCTGTGCAGAAGACTATTGATCAGCCTTTGCAGCAAATTATTGATCAGTCTGCGTAACGGATAGTGGGTCAGTCTGTGCAGCGGAATATTAATAAACCAGTGCAGCGGACTATTGTTCACCTTATGCAGCGGATTATTGATCAGACTGGACAGCGGCGGATTATTGATCAACCTGGGCAGCGGATTATTGATCAGCCTGGGCAGCAGATTATTGATCACCCTATGCATCGGATTATTGATCAGTCAAACTGTGCAGCGGTGAGTAATAAACTAGGTGATTGTTTGGTCCCAAGTGGTCCCCTGGCTGTTCAATCCCTACAAGGATGGAGTGGTCAGAAAAATGAAAGCGAGTTCATTGGGTCAAAACTGAGAGTTTTGGGAGCAAATTGGAGGAGTTGGCAGTTGAATCAGTAGCTGGTGGCAGATTCGGAGGACAAATAGTGAAGGCTGGTATCGATGTTTGAAAGGTCCTAAACCTCGATCAGATGTTTGATAGGTCAATATTTTAACCCAATACACACGCGTTCACCTCCCTGACCACTCCATCCATGTAGAGATTGAACAGCCAGGTAGACGATACGCAACCACGTTTCAGTCCCAATTTCAATGGGAACCGAGCACACATCCTCGTTTCTTACTCACCGCTGCACAGGCTTATGATGGTGTGATGTTTGATAGAGAAGGGAGCTGCGAGGTAATGAGAGTGGAAGTAGAGTAATGAGATATTCGAGGGAAAATGAAGCGACCGGAATCGATGCCCGCCTATCGGAAAGTTATTGGAGAGAGTTCAGAATTTTAAGTATGTACCTGTGAAAACAGAGTACATCGACAAAGTGAAAACAGGGGTGGGTGTACTGGAGTGTAATGAGCTAATGCTGTAGGATATATCGTAAACTGTGGTCTACAGGGCTGAGACGTGGGTGGTTAGAGAGGAGAAGAGAAGAAGGTTGAATATTTTCGAGATGAGATATTTGAAAAATATGACCAGAGTGAGGCGTAGGGATAGGATCAATGAAGACGCGGTTCGAATGAAAACGAGGTCGATGAGAAAGTAGGAGGACAGAGTAGATTCACATGCGGGTTTTTATGGGGTTCGGATGGATGATGAGAGATTGGTGAAAAGGGTGATGAAAACAGAGGTGAGAGGGCGTAGGCTAGGAGAAAGATTTAAGTTTGGGCTAATGGATGACGTGGGCATAATGGCTTAAGAAGATCAACATTTTAAGACCAAGCCAAATAGGACAAAAAAAATAACATCCATCCTAAAGAACGTCCATTTTTTAAACCTCATTCCAATTAAACGTCAACTTTTTAAAGTTCAATCCTATGTAACGTCAGCTTTTTTAAGCTCAACCCTATATAACGTCCATTTTTTAGGCTCCATCCTACATAACGTCCACCATAAACAGCACCAATCTAAAAGAACGTCAAATATTTGTCTGCTCCACAGCCTCTGGTGCCCATCCATTTGACTCGCCGCGGGCTTTTTTTTTCTTCTTGCAAGCAGGTTAGGTTAGGCTAGGTTAGGCTATTTAAGCTAGGTAAGGTTAGGTTAGTGTGATGCCTGCGGTGGGTGGAATGGACGGGCACCAGAGGCTCTGGAGCGACAGTCGATTACAGACGCTCAATTGCGTGATGAAAGCGGACAAAAGTTGACGTTCATTCGGTTGGTGTTATTCGAAGTGGACGTTACGTAGGATGGAGCTTAAAAAGTGTACGTTCTTTAAGGTTTGTGTTATTTAACGTAGTCGTTATATAGGATGGAGTTTAAAAAAAATGGACGTTATATAGGATTGAGCCTAAAAAAGTTGACGGTATAGAAAATTGAACTTAAAAGATTTGACGTTATTTAGGATTGAGCTTAAATAAGTTGCCGTTATATAGGATTGAACGGAGAAAAGAGAACGTTATATAGGATTGAACTGAGAAAAGAGAACGTTATATAGGATTGAACTGAGAAAAGAGAACGTTATATAGGATTGAGCCTAAAAAATGGAGACTAAATAAGTTAAGCTTGATTAAGTTGATCCTATATATTGTTGATTTGGCGATAAACACGTGTGAGGCTGAAAAGTTGACGTTCATTTAGGTTGGTGTTATATAAGGTGGACGATTTCTAGTCGTCTCGAAGAGACATCAGTGTGGATTGTGCAGGGAAGAGTTTTGACGCGGCCCTGAGAGGCTTTCCCCTCAATTGGCATCTCGCTAACAAACCAGATGAACGTTCGTTAACGAGATGCCATGCATTACACGGCGCTCTGCTCACCTCTTCCCATGGATCAAAATATTCCGTGATAAATGCCTGCTAATACTATTAGTATCTCCGACCCTCCGGCAGCGTCCAGTTCTCCGTAATTTTTGTATTATTGCAATAATGAAGGAACACCTGGTCAAAGTATCCCGACAACAATGAAGGAACACCTGGTCAAAGTATCATGGCAACAATGAAGGAACACCTGGTCAAAGAATGATGGCAGCAATGAAGGAACACCTGGTAAAAGTATCATGACAACAATGCAGGAATACCTGGTCAAAGTAGAACCGCAAGCGATCGACCAACCTTCATTAGAGGTCTGTCTCCAGGATCTTGCATAAAATGTATTTCAATTATAAAGTAATTGCAGGAGCGAACTAAGCTTGTTCACGGATCAAAATGAAAAGATAACTTAAAAGATCATTTCTTGCTAAACATTTAAATTTATTGATTTTTTCATTGTGTTCGTCTTTCAGCAGTAATATCCATATGGAGAAGCCGTGAAACAATTTTATTACATCTTGATATAGTAGTTGAATCAAAAATACTATTTTTTATTATGGATTGATCATAGACGATTGTTTTTGCTTGCCTCCATCATCCATTGAGGTCTGTTTTCCGTGAAGATTTAACCCTATTCGGCATCAGATGGCAACGACATAACGAGCTCAGTTTTGTCGCCCGCGGTACGAAGTTTTTGTCTCCTACCTACACCCCTTCTGTTGCCTCGTACTCTTCCTGCATAAGCGTGGCTAGTTGGAGTTTCCTGCAGTGATTGTCCGCATCTCCTACCGCAGTGAGGACGAAGCGTACGGAATTCATATGACCATTGCGCTCAGTGTCTGTCATTTGAACGCACAGGAACGTGTCCAACTCAATTTACACCCACTGTAATGATGTCTGCACCACAATGCATGCTTACCTTCACCGTAAATAAGCCCTGCTTTCATAAGCTGAACCAACGTCCTGCTCTCTGTTTTGCATAACAGTGTTTATGTCCCTCAACTGACACGTTATTGAACAGCTGATCTTCATCAGTGGTAGAATAACTTGTTGTTTACACCAGGGGCGTGTGATGCTGTGGAAATCGTCCCACTACCTCTAACAGGGCGTGGATTGGTGAGGGAATAGTTTCACTGTCTCCAATAGGAGGCGTGCACTATGGAGAGACCCCTTCCACTGTCTTCCCCGAGGGCGTGCACTAGTGAGAGAATAGTCCCACCCTCTCCACCAAGGCGTCCACTGGTAAGGGAATAGTCCCATCGTCTCCACTAGGAGGCGTGCACTAGTGGGAGACCCCTTCCTCTGTTTCCGCCCTGGGGCGTGCACTGGTGAGGGAACAGTCCCGCCGTCTCTACTTTGAGGCGTGCACTAGTGAGAGACCCATTCCACTGTCTCCACCCGGGGGCGTGCACTGGTGAGAGAAGAGTCCCGCCGTCTCCACTTTGAGGCGTGCACTGGTGTGAGACCCCTTCCACTGTCTCCACCCGGGGGCGTGCACTGGTGAGAGAAGAGTCCCGCCGCCTCCACTTTGAGGCGTGCACTAGTGAGAGACCCCTTCCACTGACTCCACCCGGGGGCATGCACCCACTGGTGAGGGAATAGTCCCGCTGTCTCCACTTTGAGACGTGCACGAGTGAGAGACCCCTTCCACTGTCTCCACTCGGGGGCATGCACTGGTGAATGAATAGTCCCGCCGTCTCCACTTTGAGGCGTGCACTAGTGAGAGATCCCTTCCACTCTCTCCACCCGGGGGCGTGCACTAGTGAGGGAATAGTCCCGCCGTCCCCACTTTGAGGCGTGCACTAGTGAGAGATCCCTTCCACTCTCTCCAGCCGGGGGCGTGCACTAGTGAGGGAATAGTCCCGCCGTCCCCACTTTGAGGCGCGCACTAGTGAGAAACCCCTATCACTGTCTCCAGCCGGGGGCGTGCACTATAGTGAGAGCATATTCCCACTGACTTTACCAGAAGAGAGGATACCATGATCAGTAAGCCGTCCCACTGTCACAACCAAGGGCGCGCACCGGTGCGTGCCCTGGTCTATGGACAGTCCCACTGAATGACACCGTCAAAGAGCGTGCGCTAGTGAGGGAACATTCCCACTGTCCACCATAGCGGCAAAACGAATTAAAGCCCTCACCACAGGGTACTTTTCCCTCGCCGAAGTTATTAAATAAATAGATAGATTGAAAGTCACCAAATCTCCAGGTCCAGACCAAATTCATCCTAGAATTCTAGAAGAAACTAGAAACGAAATCGCCGAACATTTATCAAATATTTTCACCCAATCGCCTACAAATGGCACCTGCCCCTCTAAATGGAACGGGGCCAATGTTGCCCCAATTTTCAAAACAGGGGATAAAAAAGTGTCCCAGCAACTACCGTTCAATTAGTCTCACCTCAGTCATTGGTAAGTTGATGGAAAGTTTGATAACGGATAAAATTATAGAATTCTTAGAATCAAACAGATTGATTGGTGACTCTCGGCATGACTTTGTACACAACCGTTCCTGTCCTACAAATCTGCTACTCTTTTTCAGAAATATAATCGAAATCCACGACACAAAATTTCCAATCGATATCATTTACATTTACTTTCAAAAGGCCTTTCATAAAGTTTCCCAAAAGCGCCCAATCAGTAAATTGCACAGCATCGGTATTCGAGGCGAGCTCAACAACTGGATAAAACGCTGGCTCACGGACAGACGGCAGCGAGTTGTACCCAACGGAGCTTCCTCCCCCTGGGGAAATGTTACAAGCGGCGTGCCTTAAGGATCCGTGTTAGGCCCAGTTCTTTTTATAATATTCATTAATGATCTCAATAGCAACGTACTCTCGAACATTAGCAAGCTTGCAGACAATACTAAGATCGAAGGAAAAGTGCAAACTGAACTAGAGTGTCAGCAGATCCAACTAGATTTGAACAAAATTGTTGATAGGTCAGGAAAGTGGCAAATGAAATTTAATGTCGACAAATTCAAAGTTATGCACATAGGTCTTCATAACCCCAAACATGAATACTCAATGATTTAGGTGTCATCATTAGTAACGACTTGAAAAACAGCAAGCAATGTAACGATGCTTCCAAGAAAGGCAACAAAATGCACTATCTCGTACATAAACAGCACAGTATGCTTAAACTATTTAATGCCTTTGTTATACCGCATCTCGAGTATGCCGTTCAATTCTGGTCTCCATTCCTTAGAAAAGACGTTATTAAACTTGAGAAGGTTCGACGTAGAGCTACCAAACTCATCCCCTCGCTACGGAATAAATCGTACGAAGAAACGCTTCGTAAACTCATGCTGTGCTGTAGCGGTCGTGTGGACATGCTGTAGCGGTGCTGTAACGGTCGTGTGGACGTGCTGTAGTGGTCGTGTGGACGTGCTGTAGCGGTCGTGTGGACGTGCTGTAGCGGTCGTGTGGACGTGTAGTAGCGGTCGTATGGACGTGCTGTAGCGGTCGTGTGAACGTGCTGTAGCGGTCGTGTGGACGTGCTGTAGCGGTTGTGTGGACGTGCTGTAGCGGTCGTGTGAACGGACTTCACTGGTTGTGTAGAAGGGCGTTAGCGATCATGAGGACAGGCCTTAAGTGTCGTGTGGACTTGAGTGTCGTGTGGACGCTAGAGAAACTTAAATGTCGTGTGGACGCTAGAGAAATGTCGAGTCAGAGGTGACATGATAGAAGTGTGGAAGATCATGAAGGGTAAGGAAAACGTCGACCGAGCGAGCCTTTTCACTCTAGATACAAACGGAGTGACTAAGAACAATGGATACAAAATCGTTAGGAAACATTTCTCACTCGACATCACGCGCAATTTCTTCACGTATTGAGTTGTCGAAGAATGTAACAAACTTCCAGCGGAGGATGTAAACAGTAACACAATCGAAACGTTTAAGTCGTGGCTGGATAACTTCTACATAAATCACCGATAAATAGCTAAGCCGTTCCATTTCCTGTTGTTATAAAAAAACAGAAATAGTACATGAAGCTCTCATAGACGTTCTACTTCAAAACTAATCCTCTTGCTATCAAAAGTCAACCTAGTTTGGGCCAATAGGCCTCCTAGACGTTCTACTCCAGAACTAACCCTCTTGCTGTCAAAAGGCAACCTAGTTTGGGCCAATAGGCCTGTTGTTGTCTTCAACCAGAATCCGTGCCTTATAACATACAGCAGCTCATTTAGATATTCCCCCACCAATGTCGCTGCATTGTCTGCGCACGTGTTCTTAATAATCCTTGTCGTGGACACTTGAAACTTGTTAAAAGTAAGAGCCGAATTAGTGTCGATGCTCGTTTCAGTCGGTGGGCATCTTATTTATACAAGGCTGTTAAGTGTCCGCTCCACGAGTACGGCCATGCTAATGGACCGTATATTTGGTCCCCGATGCTGCAGCGAGTCCGCCTCATAGCAGCATGCTATAGTAGCAAATACTGTAGCATAATATTGTATAAAATATTGTATCGTAATAAGCAATGATATGAGCATTAGATGGGGACAGTAAAGACATTAGTAGGATAATATTAGCTGAACCCCTGCCGCTGGATGCTTGTTTGCGAGGCAGGCTGAATGAACCTGTGGTTCTGAAAGCTTTTGACATGCATAGTGAGTACGAAGAGATATAGTTAGTAGAACAGCTCTCAAAATACTGTTAGTTTAGATCGTTACTGTGACTTATATTGCACTCATGATTGCCATGGTTACTAGACCCAAATATTTGTTACTCAGTCATTGATTAACGAAAAAAAAATTAGGAGGCTTTATCTTCGGATGGATAATAATATATTGTAATATTCCTTGTTCGGCCATCCTCTGCAGATGGTATCTATGATAAGCGAATAGAATAAGCATTACTGCTAGGCCCCCTTTTTGGCCAGCTTTTTCACTCATTCTCAATGCTGGGGAACCTTGATGACGTCATCAAACAGGTATCAGTCCTGGCTATTAAAATAAGATTTATTCTTCTTGTCGCTCCACCGATCAATTTGGAACAGAAGAATGAGCGAAGAGAAGATTGAGCGAAGAGACTAATGCGCTGAGAGAAAAATATGCGATGAGAAGAATGAAAGTAGTTAAAATGATTCCACTTATACCTATCACCAATTAGTGTATTTACAGTATATTTGATATACAGACCACCGACAACGCACATCAACTCAACGTGTGGACGGGCTTTAGAAGTCTGGTGAACAGGCCTTAGCGGTCGTGTAGACAGGCCTTATAGATCATATGGAGGGGTTTTAGGGGTCGTGTGATCCGGACACAGAGTTCGTGTAGATAGTCTTTATTGATCGTGGGGACGAACTTTAGTGGTCATGTGGAGGGGCTTGAATAGTCGTGAAGACGGGCTTTAGTGGTCGTGTGGAGGGGTTTGAATAGTCGTGAAGACGGGCTTTAGCGGACGTGTGGAGGGGCTTGAATAGTCGTGAAAACGGGCTTTAGTGGTCGTGTGGAGGGGCTTAAATAGTCGTGTAGACGGGCTTTAGTGGTCGTGTGGAGGGGCTTAAATAGTCGTGTAGACGGGCTTTAGCGGACGTGTGGAGGGGCTTGAATAGTCGTGTAGACGGGCTTTAGTGGTCGTGTGGAGGGGCTTAAATAGTCGTGTAGACGGGCTTTAGTGGTCGTGTGGAGGGTCTTGAAAAGTTGTGAAGACGGGCTTTAGTGGTCGTGCGGAGGGGCTTGAATAGTCGCGTAGATGGGCTTTACTGGTCGTGTGGACTGGCCTTAACGATCGTGTGGACAAACCTCGGCTGTCTTGTGAACGGGCTTTTTAAGTCGCGTTGACGGATCTTAGCGGTCGTGTAGACTAACTAGACTTAGTGGTCACATGGGCGTTTTTTGACGGGTGGGCGGTGGGTAGAAGGTCTTAGCGGTCGTGTGGACGTGTTGTAGCGGTCGTGTGCACGTGCTGTAGCGGTCGTGTGGACGTGCTGTAGCGGTCGTGTGGACGTGCTGTAGCGATCGTGTGGACGTGCTGTCGCGGTTGTGTGGACGTGCTGTAGCGGTCGTGTGGACGTGCTGTAGCGGTCGTGTGGACGTGCTGTAGCGGTCGTGTGAACGTGCTGTAGCGGTCGCGTGGACGTGCTGTAGCGGTCATGTGGACGTGCCGTAGTGGTCGTGTGGACGTGCTGTTGCAGTTGTGTGGACGTGCTGTAGCGGTCGTGTGGACGTGCTGTAGCGGTCGTGTGGACGTGCTGTAGCGGTCGTGTGGACGTGCTGTAGCGGTCGTGTGGACGTGCTGTAGCGGTCGTGTGGACGTGCTGTAGCGGTCGTGTGGACGTGCTGTAGCGGTCGTGTGGACGTGCTGTAGCGGTCGCGTGGACGT
>SDVV010039105.1:0-10663 GCA_016164225.1 Gammarus roeselii | reverse complement strand
AATTTATATGTTCATGCTATGAATGTGAGGCTAGCTGATGGACACATCCAGAAAATAGTGGAGCTGCAAGAGCAGATTCAATAGATCCAGGTAAGTGATGAAACAGTCAGCGAAGCCGCACTCTGCAATATGGCAGCGAACCATGTGAAAGAGTTAACAGAGATAAGGTTGCTCATCACAAAGGGCAACCGCTTGATGGATGAGACACGAGTTGGTCCACCTAGCAATGCCACTTCATCTGTTAGTGAAACAAGGAGGGCTGCAGGAGTGAAGTTAGCAACTCTAGAGATAATGGAGTTCTCCGGGGACATACTCTCGTTCAATAGTTTTTGGCAGTCGTTCAAAACTATTGATCAGAGTCCAGATTGGGAACATTCTGAGAAATTCCATTATCTAAGTAGCAAGTTGAAGGATCCTGCCCAAAGTGTGTTGATGGGTTTCACACCCACAAATGAAGCATACCCTCAAGCAGTGGCACTGCTCAAGAAATAGTTTGGAGATGAGTCACGCATTGAAATAGCTCATCTCTATGCCTTGGATGACATTCAAGCCAGTTCGGGATTCTTAGCATCCCTGCAAGAGTTCAGACAAAGAAAGGAGGCTCAATTGTGTCACTTGGATTCTGCAGGGATAGATTGCAACAAGTGCACAAATTGGAGCTTCATCTTAGTCACCTGCTCTAGAGGAAACTACCTCCCACCATTCTAGAAGCTTGCAACGGTCACAAAGAAAATTCTGAAGCTCTGAACATGAAAAAATTCCGCGTGGCACTGCGAGAAGTCATAGTTAGAATGGAAGACTGTGACACACAAGGTAAATCCCAAAACCCTGGGAAGCAAAGGCCAACTGCTGGCACTCAAAGATCAGCAGAGAATGGAAGTCACTGAAGAGGGAATCAGGGGGATAACTCCAAACCCCTGAACACTGTTGGGTCATTTCGGTTAAGAACTTCTGGGTGTGGTCTATGTTCAACAGATCACTCTGTGTATAGATGCACAAAATACCAGACCACCGAGGCAAGGAAAACTCGAGTATTTGAGCTGCGCCTTTACTACAAGTGTTTTAAGGTGGTCCACAGAGCAACGGATTGCTCTGTAAAAGACCCATTTTATAAAATATATAAAAAGACTGGTCACCTTGGTGCTTTATGTAACAAAAGAGGTAAGTGTCCACTGTTAGATGATGACAAGTCTTCAAGTAAGCAGAAAGGTATGGTTGTTGTGACTACTGGTCCTGCAGCAAATGGTCCTGCTAGTGTAGCTACTGTAAATGCATTGGCAGCAGGATGTGGGAAGGCTACTGCTTCACCCACATCAATGGTAAGTTTGCTAGACATAGATTGCTAGACATAGATGGAAAAAGCTTGTGCGAGCTTTGTTTGATCAGGGCTCGCAGAGATCCTTCATTAAAAGAGGAATACTGAGCAATGGTGACACATCATATCGCCATACCACCCTGACCATCATTGGTTTCAATAGTAAAGGTACTGAAACTGAGTATGACATCACCACTGTCACAATTGATGTGCCAATACATGAGAGCATATCCATAGATGTGATAGTGGTTGACACTCTAGCTGAAAGACTCCACATGAATGGAGTAAATGAGCTTCCTCAAAGGTTAACAGCCTAAGGACGTAAAATGGCTGATTGTTGTGATAATACAGTTCACTACCCTGTAGACAAGCTCGTTGGAGAAGACTATTATTATAGCTTGATCATTCCAGAAGAACGGGATGAAGGGGTTACAGTAATATCATCAAAGCTCGGAGACATCTTGTCTGGACCCATAACAAACAGAGAGATGGCATCCCCACAGATAAGTGTAATCACTGCACTCAAGGTTGCAGTCAACAAGGAACCTGAAAGAGATGTCGACCCGTTGTGGAAGCTAGATATCATCGGGATATCGCCAGAAGAAGCTCACCCAGATGATAAAGCAGCCATAGAGCAGTTCAACATAAGCATCAGATTCTCTGAGGGTAAGTATGTAGCTAGATTGCCGTGGAAGGCATCGCATCCCACGCTGTCAATCAATTATCGTTTGGCACAAGGGAGACTGGTGAGCAATCTCAAGCGTTTGAGGTCAGAGCCTGAACTCTTGAAGCCCTATGGCAGTGTAATGCAAGAACAGTTGCAGAGAGGTTTCACGAAAAGGTAAGTAACATGAAACCAATGGATTTTTGTCAGTATCTTCCACACCATGCAGTAAAGAAGGATTTTCCGACAACACCCCTGCGTGTGGTATTTGATTGTTCAGCTAAATCACACATTGATGCAGTAAGTCTAAATGATTATTTGTATCCTGGACCATTCATGGTCCCTGAGTTACCTCAAATGTTGATGCAATTCAGATTCGGGGCGTTAGCCGCCTGTTATGACATTGCTAAGGCATTCCTGATGGTTGGGTTAGATGAGCAGGACAGGAATTTTACCAGGTTTCTATGGCCTAGAGATTCCAAGGATCCTGACAGTCCCATAGACACTTATCGCTTCAAGGTCATCCTTTTTGGAGCAACTTGCTCCCAATTTATATTTCATCCAACCATTGACCACCACTTGGGAAAGCATGGAGGGCAAAGAGACATTACTGATAAATAAGATCAAGAGGAATATCTATGTGGATAACCTCTCGATCACAGCATCAACAAAGACTGAGTTAAAAGAATTCCATGGTTCATCCGAGGAAATCTTAGGTGAAGCTGGGTTCAACCTCATGGAATGGGCAACAAATGACCCAGAGCTCAAAATGATCACAGAAAGATGAGGTGAGTCAGATGTCAGACCCACTGTTCCAGTCTTGGGACTCAGATGGGACACAGTCCAGGACACCTTAGCAGTAGCTCCCAAAGAGCTAGAATAAGGTAAGTCAACTAAGAGAACCATCCATTGAGGTTTAGCTGCACAGTTTGATCCCTTTGACATAATGACCCCCATCACCATCAAAGCTAAATTCCTAATGAAGGAAATTTGGTAGTCAAAGGTAAGTCGGAATGATGATCTTCCAGAATCCATTGAAGTAAAATGGGAGAAGATCAAGAAAGAGTTCATAATGATGGGTGAAATACCCATCAAACGCAACGCAGAAATTGGTAAGTCAGTGACCCTACACACATTTGTAGATGCCTCCGCAGTAGCAAATGGAGCTGTTGTGTATGGGGTCAGTGAAGGTAAGGCAACACTGTTAATGGCAAAGGGACGGATTGCACCTGAAAAAACGCTTTCTGTACCAAGATTGGAATTGACTGCAGCACTACTTGGAGCAAGGCTGACCAGGTATGTATGTGAGGCTTATGAAAGGGAAGTCAACATTAAAGTCATTTACACGTGGTCAGATAGACGAGTTGTCTTGGGTTGCATCCACTCAGCAAGCCCCTTAGAGGCTTACATGCAAAACCGGATGCTAGACACAAAGAAAGCTCTCTCTAATGCTAACTGGCACTATGTTCCCACTACTCAAAATCCCGCAGACCTGATAACTCGAGGAGTAAGCCCGAGGAAACTCAAGTCAAGTCACCTGTGGTGGCATGACCCAAGAACATAGTGGAACTCCAGGAGTGGGAAAACTTTCCAACTTAAGTGCACACTGTAACACTAAATGAGGCTGAAGAGATCCCGCCCCCTGAGCCTTCAATACTTGCAGTTGCAAACAAATGTTGCACCTTCAAAAAGTTGATCAACACTCTGGGGTGGGTGAAGAAATTCATAAAGTACCTAAAGGTTAAGGTAAATGGTAATTCAAATGGCAAGTCAGATGGTAATTCAGATGGTAAGTCAGAAGGTAATTCAAATGGTATGTCAGAATGTAATTCAAATGGTAAGTCAAAGGGTATGGTAAATGGTAAGTCAAATGCTATTCCTAATGGTAAGTTAGTGAACAATGGTAAGAGACAACCAATGGGTCTGATTCTCAAGGAGAGGGAATGGTCTGAGAGCTGGGCAGTCAAAGCACTTCAGCAAGAAGTATTTGCGGATGAGATAAAATTCATTCGCAATCCCAGTTCCAGGCGCTCCACTCCATTGATGAAGCAACTCAACCTGACGCTCAGAGGTGACAAATTAGTAGTAGTAAGTAGACTCACCAAAGCTGAGGTGGAGAAATCTGTAAAATATCCAGTCCTTCTACCTGCCAAGCATCGGATCACCGATATGATTATCGAAGATTATCACAGAACAAGACACCACATGGGAATAAACCCCGTCGTTGCCAGCCTACGTCAAAGGTGGTACATACCGAGAGCCCGATAAAGAGTCAAAACCATAATTAGAAAGTGCATGCAATGTAGACAGGAACGTGGGACGCATTTCCGTGGACCACCAACCCCTCCTCTACCAAATTATAGAGTTAGTCAGTCACGTCCTTTTGCGGGAACTGGTGTAGAATATGCCGGTTCCTTTTATGTTAAGGAAGGGACTCAAGTTGACAAAAGGTATATCGCCTTGTATACCTGTGCATCCACACAAGCGGTTCACCTGGAAGTTGACAAGGACCTGTCCGCAGAAGCATTCCTAAGAACCCTTTAAAGATTTTCCGCTCGTCGTTCCTATCCCCAAATGTTGATCAGTGATAACGGATCAAACTTTGTGAGTTTCGCCAAGATCCTTCAATCTTGGGAGGAACATCACAGTGTACGGAATACCCTGACTCAAAATAAATGCAAGTGGCATTTCAATCCCAGTCGGGTCTCTTGGTTCGGAGGCTTCTTCGAGAGGATAGTGAATATGGTCAAACTGGGCCTTCAGAAAACGTTACACAGAGCCATGGTGACATGTATCTCAGACTCGGTTGATGACTATGAACCACTGACGCCATCCCAGCTGATGCTCGGATATCATCTGAACAGCATACTGTCGCAAAGCCTGATCCAGGGGGAAGAATATGATCCCTCCATGTTCAGAGCAGAACTCCTCACGCGCCGCCAGAAAAACGTCCAAAGAATTTTTGCACCGTTTCCAAACCAGGTTCAGAAAAGAGTAACTGACCATTTTACGGCATAACGCCGTAGATGCTAGGGAAATCATAACATCCAAAGTGGTTAACATAGTTTAGATCCACGACGAGGGTCCCAGGCTACTATGGAGCCTTGGCCGGGTCATCGACCTCCCCAAAAAAAGATGGTCACGTCCGAAGCGTGAAATTAAAAACACGCGGTGGGACTGTCAGTCGGCTGGTAGTATCACTCTATCCATTAGGAGTACAAGCGAGAGAATTTTCGGATGTTTCTTCCGAGTTGCCGGAACCAAACCAGGCACCCTGCCCGATGCGGACGACGGGCATGGGAACAAAATTTGCCGGGTCACCCGTGATAAGGGAGACAGCTTGAAAACGACAGCTCTTCGTAAGCCAGGTGCCGCCAGACCCAAAAGAGCAGCGGCTCTAGTTGCAAGAAAGCGAATTGTCACTGCTACAATAGGTGATAATGCGCTTTTCTCTCAAGAGGGAGAGTGTGAGAAAATAGACCACATGCCTCGATGATAGAGAAATTATTGTATATGGTTTTGAACCAATAAGCCTGGCGGTTGCGGTTGAGGCGGATATGTCGGCAGAGGCAGCCTCTTGACTTCTTTTCCCCTCCTCTCCTCGACGGGCAAGTGGAAAATTCCACCCATCTGCCACCCTAGTTGTGTTCCTTCTGTCGCTTATAGAGCGTATGAAGTAAAAACTAGTTCCCCCATTTGAGAGTAAATCACTAAGGTAAATATAGCAGTTAAATGCATATCATGGTTTTAAGGAAATATGATTAAATTATGGTAAGAAAGCGTACGTGTAGTTTTGAGTAGAAGTAAACAATTTTTATTCCCTAACTAAGTGTCCTGATGTGAATGCATGGGTTTGACGGCTTTGGCAGCTAAGCCTAAGTGTTCAACAGCTGCACTTGGGTCCAGCGCCTTATGGCAGCCAGTGTATGTCGGTATGTAGCAAGTGCTTGAGTGCCCCAGGACACAACAACGGATAATGATTGATACCACATCACTCTCTACACCATTGCGACTAGACTAATTGACTAGTTTAGAAGTAATGTTTCAAGTTGTCAGTAGGAAGTACTAACCCATAATCTAGGTAGGTAACGCAGAAGTTCGAATGTTTCCTTGTCATCGCAGTACAGTATGACATTATCCGTGACACAAACCGTTATCAAGTATAAAAGACTATAACGTCAAACTTTCAACCGCCATCAACAGCATCGACAAGACGCCAACAAGTACAAGTAAGTTCCGTTTACAACATGCAACGTATATCCTTGTGATGTACTCAACCTATCATATGTGCAAATAGGTTAAGTGTTTTAAGGGCATGGAAAAGCCTACAACAGCCCCAGATCTAGCTTCAATTATATTGGTTGGGATGTTATCCCAGCCGGTACTGCAACTGTTTTTTAAATCATTAATGATTACTTTCACTTTGTTTTGGTCGGTAGGTTTAAAGATTGGCTGTTAAGGAATTGCGTTATCTAAATAATGGTCAAAATGGATGTTGCTGCTAATAATTGAGTCACTTATAGTATTATGAATACTATTGAAGTAATTATTGAAAGCATTTGAAATCGTTTGATGATCACTGATGTCTTCATCATCAATAATAATTGAATGCGAGTTACTCGGCGTTTTTTTCCTAGAAGGTTGCTTGTGATTTTTCAGACTTTTTTGCTATTTCCTTGAGAGGTTTCTATCAAATTTTGGATTTAGTTTTCATGAGCAATATTTGTAAGTCATCTCTACGAGTGATTGGATGCCTTTTTGTATCTACGGGACAGTCTGCCCTCTTTTTGTGAGACAAGTAAACTAGGTGTCGTCCACGGATTCTTAGCTTGTTTGTGGCTGAGTTTTTTCGTTGTAAGCGCGAAATGCACTTTGAATAGTTCAATTGATAAGCTATGGAACTGCGTGAAAGCATCATCGGAGTTTACTGTGGACAGTATCTCATTGAAATCGTAAGCCCTCAGCTCCTCCTTAAAGCTAGGAATATTACGGTTGTTATATCTACGGATTACGGTGTTCGTGAGAATTGGGTTTTAGAATGCAAATTGGGTAATGGTCGGAGACATCAGAAATGACCACAGCTGCACGAGATACGCTATTAACATCATTGGTGAAATTGTTATCGTTTAAAGTTGCGGGTCCAGCAGCTGTACGCGTTGATTTAAAAATCAATGGGTACGAGCTACGAGAAAGGAAATTATTACAATAGTCAGCAACTGAATTCGATCCATGATACTGAAGCAGGATTACATTGAAATCACCCAGAAAATACACTTTATTATGGGCTACGTGAATGTCACTTATAATTTCATTAACCTCTAGCGTGAAACTTTCTATCGGTATTTCTGAGGCTCTACGGTAAACCATACCTATTGTATTAACTTCATTATCACAATAAACGTCGACAAAAATAGTCTCAGTTCCTGGCCTGATGAAAGATAGTTTAGGTCTCGGTACAACAGTTAGCCTGTTATTTATAAATAAGCCAACACCTCCCTTATTTGAGAAAATTGGAAGACGGATTGCCTAGTGGGTAACGTTCTGGACTCGTATTCCTGCGACGCGAGATCGTATCTTGGTTACGGACTGCAGTGTTTCCAATGATGTAATCACTACTCATTCATATTCCTTTTTACTCATGTTATTGTTTGTTTACAAATTGTAACCTGATAATTGATATAACTCATGTAATCCATTTGTCAATTTGTAATTTATTCCCTTATAATTCATTTGTCAATTTGCACCTAGCACAGTAGGTGCAAAATGGTCTGTTATATTGATTGGCAAGCTAAGAAAGTTATCTTTCAAACTTGCAACATTTAAAGCCATTCAGGTAGAATTGTTACTTAATGAAATTGCATGGCGAGGGAGCTCATCTCGTAGAAATGATTTGACACTCCGGAATGTTCATTCTAATTTGCAAATCTTGAACAATTTCGCGGAGCACATTGTTGGAATTATTTTCAATTTCATGCATAGCACTATCAAAGAAATCCATATTGTTTACTTGTTACTCCATTTAGAGATTTGAGCTGTTGATAGAGAAATTCGGGGATTCTTTGTTTATTTACAAATATGTTTCTTTTTTTTTTGTTACAATCATATTCTGACACGGAAAAAATACTAGGTAGTATAACACGCACCAATATACAATATGTGAAGATACATAAGAGAGAATGTTGGCGGAGAAAAAGTTGTTGATGAGTTTTTTTAACAATCATATTTAAGTAAGGTAAAAGGGAGATGTCAAGCCGTATGCTATTTTTTTAATCAAACCAAGATACTTGAAATAAGAAACCTATTCTAAAGCATTGCCGGTGCACTTACCATTAGGCAGTAGGGTTGGTGTCAAAGTAGGAGTAGGGTTTGTGTCGAAGAGCAACAAGTATCAATTTAGTTATGCTTTCATGACCATTTAGTCTGTTGCAAGCAAGTTGAAAGATTTAAATTAGGACTGGACGAATTTAAACGGTTTCAAATCCTTTCTAGTGACGGCAAAAGCAGGTCGTCTTCCGATTTTTAACATCAACGGTTTATTTCTGTGCTGTCCAGAAACTGGAATATGTAGTAGAGGAATGAACACTTTCCCACAAGCTCTCGTCAGGACCCACCGCAGACGGACAGGATTAAACATAATATCTGCATGCGTTCATTGATGAAGGTTAGGGTCTATTTTCAAACAAATCTGTATTTTATGTTTCTACTCTTCTTAAAATGAACTCTAAATCAAACTTTTCATGTTTTACCGTGCAACAACCAAGGTGAATTTAAGAAGTCATTAAATACACAGTATTTAGATCATTCATTTTCCTTCTGATGATGCAACGCCCATTTCAGCATACAGGCGATCGAATGTCGCCCATGATACAAAATGCTTATAATGGAATATCTTAGTTGGTGCAAATGGGCACATCTACACTTGAACACAAACATCGTTGAATGAAGTATAATGTTACGAGCGGTACATCATCCTTTTACCAGAAAATATTCAATAAGAACAATGGCCCGGTCACGATGATCAAATTAGGCACAACAAGGCTCGGTCAAAATGGTCAGGTTAGGGTCAGGCACCAAAGCAGCACCGTCAGCAAATGTTGCACCTTTCAGGCCAACTTCCGATACATCATCAAGACCAATATTGTAGAAGGGAGCCCAAGCCTGATCCCTGAGTAACATCGTCTGGTGATGGCAACACGTCATATTTCGTATCGTTGCTGAGAACATACTGATCTCCATTGGCCATTATTACGATCGATCAGTTAGCAGCCGTTTCCACAAATACTATAACCTGCAACTTTGTTGACAAAACAACCTTAACGGTAGCAAAAGCCTTACGCAAGTCAAGGAATTGAAATAGTTGAAGCAGGTCAGATACTGAATGAACAGTTACCAAAGCTCTATAGGACTTTCCGCGGAAGCCTATTACACATTAGACATAACATTATTAACGATCAAACACTCGTTTGATCTAGCTCTGATTTTATTTTTGAAATCATTGATTGAAAATAGACATGACTGACATAATATCTGGAACTATTGTTCGAGATATTGAACGATAGTAAGATCCCTGCTAGATTCATCGGATTTGAAAATAGGGATAAAACAGTCTTATTTGAAAAGGATGGGATAAGCGTCCATATTCCATCCTTCTGTTACAGCAGAGAGAATAATGTACATGGTTCCCTTTATCCATATCTGTTATATACTTTATTAGGATTTAGATATGTATATATGGAAACATCCCCATGTTCCTATATATATCGTAGGATCAGAACAACGTGTCACTCTAAAATACAGGATAAAAAACAATAAGCCCTTAATTCACAGAGAATACTACCTTTCTTCCTCCCAGCTTGCGTTCCACCAAGAATTCGAATTCCTGCGCTATTTTTTACCAATAAAGGTTACCCAGCCACCTTGTACGAGAAACATTGTAGGAGATTCCTCAACAATATTTTCACTAAACCAGCCTGAATACTAACTGCCAACAAGAAAACAGTCTTCCTGTCTGTACCTTATTATGACTCGGACTCAATGCCACTTTGCACTGAAATACTGAACACGTTCTCAGACTTTTACCCGCACGTAAAATTAAATCTTGTCTTAAAAAACTAATTCACCATCGGATCGTTCATCCGCTTCAAATATCTGGTCTCTCCCAACGTGCGTTCCGACATCATTTATGGCTTTTCCTGTGACAGCTTCCATGCGTCATACGTCGTGAGCACTAATAGGAGATTCCAATAGAGAGTTGACCCACACCTTGGAGTTTCGAGCAGAACAGGAAAACCTCTCACTTCAGTAACCTATTCCATCCTTCTCAAGCTTGCTGAGGATCACAATAAGTCTTTCAAAACCAAGCCCTTCAAAATCCTCGACCAATCACATAGCAGCTCCAACTTATTCATTCTAGAATCCCTACACGTACACCAATCTCCACCTACCCTTAATATCCAGCAATCAGCCGCGAAATTTTATACCGTTCCAAGTCACCAATCAGAACATATTAGGCCCCACCCGACCCTACTAACACCGGACCAAACAGTCTGGTACCTCACTCCTCTAGCAAACGTCATGAAGGTAGCTAGCTCTGCTGCCGCTCTGGAAATGGTCCAGTTATGACCAGTCCACTCAGGAATGATACAGTGACTACTCCATCGTTGGCGGTGGTCTAGCAGCCTAGC
>SDVV010039104.1:0-10663 GCA_016164225.1 Gammarus roeselii | reverse complement strand
GTTTTATTCTTAAATTATCACTTTCCTTTATTCCTGGGCTCAACCTTTTGAGGCTCTTACGTGCAGCTTCCAGCTGCTGATTGGCTGCGCCTCAGGCGTTGGTTGGCGCCACACAGTTTTATTGGCTGCGCCCCCAGAGTTCTTGTTTGTGGGTGGCCCCTTTCATGGATTTCCTCAATGCCGGGAATTCCGAATTGATTTTTCCCCGGCACTGCCACTACTGAGGGAATCCCGCCATCAGAGGGAATACTGCATCTGTGGCACATTTCAGTGGAGGTTAATACAATGACTTAAATATGTATGATACCTTAATGTTACATTTGTACAGTTTATAATTGAGCAGGGAATTTACTACTAAAGGCTGTATATCTATACATACATAATTTAACGTGGGGGAGAGCAATGCAGGACTTGGCTTGCAAACCCTTACAGCTACATACAGAGAGATGCGAACAATGAAATCAAAAGAGGCGATTGCTTAATAGTAATAAGTGCTTGTGGTGTTCATATAGTGTGTATAGTGACATTAGAATTAATGTAAGGTCAATTGGGGACCTCTACAGAGCACTGGTGGAAGGAGAACAAAAAAATAGAAGGAGGAAGAGTGGAGTAGAAGTGAGAGAACTGAATGTGGCAAGTAGAGCTGGGGAGTTTTATTCGTGAGTTAATGAAGTGATATGGCTGCGGGAGAGGATCAGGCCTAAGTAATTTTGAGAGAAGAGTTGTTGAGGTATGCCAAATATCTTATGGGGGCAGGTGTTAGAGGAAGGGCTGTGGGTGTAGAACGATGTTAAACTGGTGGTGCAGAAGATAAGAGCTTCTGAGAAGGGGTTGCAAGCAAGGTCGATGGTGGCCTATGGAAAATATTGAAAGAAAATGTGAAGCGGATGGTGAAGATAGCTAACACATACTTTGCTGGGGGATAGACGAGTGGGACAGAATTTTGTGTAGGACGAAAACCAAAAGGTGTTCTGGAAAGAAGGGGTACGGCCGGTTATTGTTATCGAGTGGTGAAGCACGGAAGAGGTGACCGAGTGATTTGACGGGTTGTTGAATGTTGAGAATGACGGATTATGATTTGAACTGGGACTCATTCCCACCCGTGCAACCAGCAAAGCCTACTCACTGACTTTACCTACCGAAAAAAGCTAATCGCTTTCGGAAAACATACCGGACTATATGAAGCCAAACATCTGTGCAATCGAGGTGGTCTCTCCACGTCACAATAGACAGCGACAATGATACGTCGACGTAGATACGTGTTAATACTTTCTGTCCCCGTGCGTACCAGTATGCGTATATTCCACAATAAAAAAAATGTATTTGATTTGCATCTGACAAGATCAATCTTCCCGCACACGAAGATGTGCGAACTCACCAGAATCGATGATGTTTGTGCCCTACGGGGAAGCCTACTGTGACTTGCGTTGAGGCTTTGGTGGAAATGAGGCTAAAATCAAATCAAATTCACCGGAACCTCAGCGCGAGTCATCACATGTTTCCCCGTAATGCACGTGACGATGTCAGGAAAGCTGTTATTGTTGCTGTGGGTAGTGGTGCACGGATGCCGGTTTTGAGAGCAAGATTTGTTGCAGGAATAACCAAGTAAAAGGTGCAAGAGACGGAAGAGGTTATAAAAACAGGGAAACTTCAGTTCTGGACGGTGTTGTGACGAAGTGCTTCAAGCAGGGTGTGGTAATGATAATCGAATGAATAGCGAGACCGTGGATTTTTTTTTGTGTCGGGTGTGGTGCCAGATGAGTAGCGAAGTGCTTGTGTTTTGCTGTATTAGGATATAAAAGATAAAAATAAAAGCTGCAACTCGAAAAGTATTTGTCATGTATTGTCCGTGAGTTGTAAAAAGAGTGCTAATCAAGGGTTTGAGACAGTACGGATGGGAAAAATTGCGAATAACGGTGCGGTATTAGAAGTGATAGTGGGTGTGCCGGTCACATTTTTGCAGTGAGACAGGTCTATGAGAAGTACCGTGCAAAAATGAAATATGTGTTCTGGGCCTTCAAGAATCTGGAAAAGGCTTACGATGGAATCGAACGGGAGGCGCTATTGAAGATGCTGCGCTTGTATGTAATGGGCAAAACATCTATAATGGCATCAGAGCCTGATTTGATTTCGACCACATAATAATAATAGCAGTGCATAATTTATAAGTGGGGAGCGAGGTTAGTGTTTGGTTTACAGTGCGGTGGGACTGAGACAAGGATGGCGTGGTCAGAAAAATGTTCGCGAGTGCAATGGGTCAAGATTTAGAGCTGTTGGAAGCAAATAGGCGGACTTGATAGTCGACGTCGTTTTTGTTAGCGCGCATTATACGACTCTGGTTGCAGGTTCGAAAAAAATTGTGTGAACTGGAGTTTGAGTTTGGTAACGCGTGGGAGGAGGACGCTACGAGTCAACGTATGTTGAAGTAAAGTAATGTGAAATTCATGGAATGTCGACGCAAGCACAATAAGTGTGCTCTCAAATGTCGAGTTATTGGAAGAAGTTCAGCGTTTCAAGTACCTGGGCTCGCATGTGAAAAAGATAGAAATAGTGGAAACTGAGGTAAATCGCGAGTCAAGGAAGGGTGTTAAGTGTTATGTGCACTGAAGGATGTTATCAGCTGTACGACGTCAGTTATGGAATCAAAGAGAGGGTTGAATATTGGTTTATTTGTCCCACCGGTGCTCTACGTGGCTGAGGCCTGAGCGAGAGCAGATGAAGGTTGAATTTGTTTTTAGATGAGACGTTTGAGGAGCATGGCAGGAATGATTCTGAGAATAGAATTAATAATTTTTGAATTAGTATGATGATGGTGAAGCAGTCTGCGGATAGGGAAGAGTTTCACGAGTTAAGAGATAGTTCAGGCACATGGTGAAGATGGATGATGGAAGAATGGTGTAAAAGGCGATGTATGCACAGGTAAGTAGACGTAGGCCTAGAAAATTACCGAGATTTAGGTGGATTCATGGCACGAAAAAGGCGTTAGGAAGGAAACATAAGTGTAGAGGCAGGAAGGAAACGTGCAATGGATAGGCGTGAGAGGATAATGGTTGTGATTGGATGAGTTTTGACGCTGCCCTGATGTGCTTTCCCGGTCTTGGTTCGTCGCTGAGAAACGGGATGGTCATTGTTGGGGGAAGGCCTGGTTATTGCGACGCAGGGGTAACCTTGCGTCACAGTAATCGGCCCTGCTGCCGACACTGAACTTGGACCTCACTCCTGGCCCAAGTGTGCTGCGAGATTTTTTGGATGGACATTTCAGTGCCCAATGGATCAATTTTTTTTGCGTGTGTGTGTGGGGTGTGCACCATGCTGTCGGCCACCCTCCTTTCTATGGAATTCAGTCAAGTATCTACGGCAATTTTTCTTACCTTTATGGTTCAATCTAACTTGCATCAACTCTGCACACGTCGTTTAAATATTAAATCAGCCAAGCTGACTTTCGAGACTTTGAACATCCTGTGCACACCCTTTTAAAAGCACCAACAAGCAGCGTAGTAGATGTAATTAGTCAAGAAATTAGTATAATGCCAAATGCACACATTCAAATCCATGCGGCTTCGGCTTAAGCCGCATTTGAAGAATGGTCTATGCGACTTTTGACAGACGAGCGCTCTGACGACAGTCACAGACTGGTTTATTTACCCTAAAATATAGCAAAAAATTACCTCAAATCTAACATGAGGCTCAGAGAACGCCGTAGTAATATTGACAATTGGTTCCAAACATTCATATTAATTGTTTGTTCAATTGAAGTTTTTTTTACAAATTTTTGCGAATAGTATGCACGTGCGTAAAACAATAACCCAGGAGGTTTGCTAACATCAATCAGCAGTTCCACAAAAAAAAACTGATACGAGAAGTTTCAATGCACACACACTTCTCGTGTGCATAGACTTTAAGGCCAAAGGACATAAGGCGTTCGTTCCAAGTATTCAAGACCTTCAAGACTTTGAACATCGTGTGTACATACTTTTGAAAACGGGAGAAAATTTTGTCTTTTTGAACTTTCAATGGAGATCAAACGTCAGATGAAACCTAACAATAAGAACTATCAACTAGATGAAGAACAGCGCGCACCCTTGCTGTCAGGTCCACTGTTCTGCAAACAAGTGGTCAGTCCTGCTTGGGTCCTACAGCCAATGATGATTGTACTGGTGATATGATAGCAAAATTACTGGCCAGCCTATACTCTGCTTCATCTGTAAACATAGATGCACAAGATTAGGGGGAAGTAGGCATGTGAGTCCAATAACAGTGGTCCAGAAACTTTAATTATCATGGCTTTCTGCTTTCTACTTTTAATAATGAGACACCTACAGAATTCATTTATAAATTTAATTTCTTTACAGCTCTCAAGATCATCTCTCATGGATTGCAATACCACCACATTCCCTATTTCTGCAATTGTTCTAAACATAGTGTAATTTCCAATTTATAGCTTTTCTGATTAAACAGTTTCTTTTAGGTGTGTTGCAGTTAAGCCAATGAAGAGTGACACAATTGGATAGAATGTCTTGCATCAACTTTATTTTTTTCATATTGGCTGCTGTGATGAATGTCTTGTTAATTTAAGAAAAGAGATTTTTAAAAACAATTGTGTTTTGAGAGTGTTTCTTCTATCACCTCAGTGTTGACAGCTCTCCCATTGTAGGGAGCTTTGATTTGCAAGGTCATTATAGGAAATTTTCCAACATTTCTAGTTGTGACCAGGTGATGGTCATGCACTGCTACAGAAGTACTCATGTTAGCATTGCAAAAAAGGGTTGCCATCACAGGGAGGCCTGTTGTCCTGGTCACACTGATGAGGGTAAATATTGGTGGATGCTGTGGGAGGGAACTGTTTGGTATGGGTTTTGGAAAAGGGTGTCATCAAGTGGTACTGCTCACACGACTCTTGTACCACTTGGCTTTGACCAACAGGGTTGTTGAAGGGGGATTGCTGTGGATTGCCTTTATTCATATTTCCTTGTCAACTTGCTAAACCAGTCAATTTTGCTGGTGCTCCTGCATTTTTAAAACTATTTTTACCTCAGATTTTAAACTGATAAGCCCGCCTAAGCTCTTTCTTCTCTTTCATGTAACATGGGTCCCTACTTATGCATTTGATGTCCTGTGTTGATTCATTCTTGTATGTATTCCTATATCTTGTTTATTTATTTTTTGATTTTATGCAGGTCATATCATTTAGTTATTTGTAAAACCCTGTTTAATTCATCTGCTTTGTCCAGAGTGTTCCCACATATTTAAACTTACAGGCCTCAGCTGCTACTGTACTGGGTGAATCTATTTTTATCCTCCATTAGTTTGCTAAGTATAGAATTGAGTAGATGTGTAGAGTGGATTAATTTGAAGGTTTCTGCTTAAGCTTTCTATGCTGATTTTGTTCCTTGGTTGTAATATGTTCCTTATGCTTTTAATATCCAATTATAAGGTTATAAAGTTTATTTGCTTCTATTTTCTATCTCTGCTGAAGCATTGATGACAAGCATTGAAGAAGTTTGTTTTCTAACTGTCAGGACAGCTTGATCTAAGAAGCATTTCTGAATTAGCTGCTCTAGCATCAATCCTCACAATGTCACTCTTTTGTCAAGTTGTTTTGTCAATTATGCCACATGCTCTACTTATTTATGTTGACCTTTATTATTATTTCCCTAGGTTGATGTTTATAATTACCTATTGCTAAATTACAATTTCCTTATCCTAATTATTCATTTCCGTTTACCAGTTGTTCCCCTTGCATCTCTATTCTTTGCTTCAGTATGCTTTCTGCATCAGTGTCCAAATCATTCTCATCCCTTCAGTACATCAAAGTACTATTCCATTCAATCAAGGTGAATCTTGTTCATTATTGTCACCTTCTCATGCTCATTATTCCTATACCTAACCTGATCTTGTTTGTCCTTTACCTATATCCTAGACAATTCTCCTAGTTCATTCCTAATCCTTGTTCATCACAGCTTCCCATAAATTTACTGACTCCCAGCAACCATTGATCATCTACCTCTATACCACCATTAGTACCAAATTATATTTCAATATAGTTCTGTGGAGACATCCCTCAATTTATTTCTAAATTTACTACATAGAATCATGTTTGCGCTTACACCAAGTTAGAGCCACCCAAAACAGAGAAGTGCATTGCATATGACAATACCAGTCATTGCACACTCTTGGATCTTTTTACAGAGTTCACCACTACTGCAACAGATCCTTCCCTAATCGATGAATCTGTTTTAAAGCTTTGGGTTGGTTAAAGCCATCCATTACCCAATGCTCCATACCTGCATTGTTTTTTAATAAAATGAGTGCAGTGTTGCAAGCTTTTCACTGTCAGAACATGTATTGTGTTTGCTTTCCTGAGCCACTTGATTTTTTTTTGCTCTCAATGTGTTAATTTGGCCATGTCTCACTTCACTGACTGGGTGAGTGAAGCTGTGGTTTTTCCCTGACACTGAATTCTGCAATGTTTTGCGGTATTCCCATTAGCTTGATTGTATTGTAGTCGCTCTTCAAGGTCATTCTTGTATTCCTTTTCAATAATCTTGCTGAAAATGATTGCACTTCAGTCACCAGCAGCTTTCTTATTACCTTGAATGCTAATGGACAGTGCAGTAACCAGACCACTTGTTGTCTCATCTGTAGCATCTTGCTCAACAGTAATCACTTCAGAAGTAACGTGACCATCAGTTGTCTTGGACCATCAATTTGCAAAAACTATTATCACATGCTGTTCAAACTATATTGGTATAAAACAACACTTGCTAAAGAAAAGCTGCTGCTTGTTTGTTTAGCTATTATGGGGACCAAATTTTTACATTTAAGAAACTGTGAAATGTTTCTCATAGTTTCTCAGATTGGTCCATCTGAGTTAACTAGTAATTAATAGATCTAGAGTCAGCAATCTTGTATTCTTTTTTGATTTCCAAGTCATTAAAAGTTGTCCAACTTTGTATTTGACATGCTGTTGCACTTCAATTGTATAGGTCTTCCATTTTTTACAGCAGCAACAGTGTCTCGGCTGTGAATGGAGCAGAAGCACTTGACCACTTCCTGTGCTGAACTACACAGATAGATAAATGGAAGATTGGAGAGATTCTGGGAACAGATGGCATCAGTTACTGGTAAGATATTGTGTGATGAATTGCTCAATGGGCCTGAGTTATTAGTTATCAACCTAATGTGCCATAAATCTTATATAACTATTGTGTGTAGCTAATATGTTATGCTCTGCTTGGTGCTGTGAACAATCTGAATATACCCAACAGAGCATCAAAGTTGATTTGATTCAGTCACTCCAGTGATTTTCATCAAATTAGCAAGGTGAACACCGTAATCAGCTCATGTTGAAATTTATAGTCACCAAATTATAACAAGGCAGGATATCAATGATAGGACAATAAAAATAAGGCAACATGGAAACAACAAACTGCTCCTGGTTTTTCACCACATTCTAAAGACTTTACCTTGGATTTACCGCTTGATACTGGTATCACAAAAGCTGAATGGAGCCTCATAAACAATCTGTCCACCTAAAAGCCGGTCTAGACGGTGAAGCTGCAGGCAAACATCTAGTTGATGGCCAGACAGCAATGGAGATGCTGCAGGGCTCAACTCTCAATTACCATTGGTCACCAGATCTAGAGCAGGATCTTGAAAGATAGTTTTGTGCGGTGTTATGTTCTGCACGAATCTAGAGGATATTCAGATGAATTCAGCTAAAGGTTAATAATAAAAGAAACCTCCTCACACCCTGTACAGATCTCCCATCTCTCAAGATGGTCTTTACCATTTTGAAACTCTTAATGGAAATTGGAGTTTCTAATTTCTAGATTTTTCTAGTTGACGGCAAATCAACTGGAAAAGGTGGATACCATAATATGTAAATATCACACAATTGAAAATCAACCAAAACAACTGTTAAAACCACTGGTGCAACATGAGTGTGTACTCAGCATTTGAAAAATAAAAAATAGGGATTTATACTCCATAGCAGCTCCAGTCAAAAAATAACTGCCATGAATCCCCTTGCACCGATAATCATAATATCACAGAAGGTCATCACTGTGAAAGGTCTGCCAGTTTATATACTACATCAGAAAAATTTGCTTCAAATAATCAGCCCAGCCAGCAAAAGCAGCCTTCTGAAGGTATCAAGCAACCCTAAACTGAACCCCAGAGTTACAAATTATAAATCCAAAATTTGTCCATCACTCAAGCAAAACACATTGGCCTTAGGCACTGACAAATAGAACACATGGAAACACATCAACTTTGGAACATGATAGCTATCACCTTCCCTTCCTAGGAGATTTGCTTGCTGTCTGAAATTGTATTTATTGGGCTATGGCAGCAGAATGATGTTAGAATTAATTCTAAGATTTTATTTATGGCATCCACCCTAGAAGGTCTCTCCTACCTACATCTAATTTTTTTTTTATGGATGCCTGTCATTATTTTGTTTGTCTGCTACCACTAGCTAATTTTATAATTAAACTAGTCATTTTTTATGCACTCTGTTGATTATCTTTTATGTTTTTTGTAGTGATGCATGACGACAAGAGAGGCGTAGAAATGCTTTCTCTTGATGTTTCTAACATTGAAGATGAACACTTCAAGCAGTTGTCAATGAAAGAAGAATCTGAAGAAAGGAAATATGAACCTTCAATTAAGGAAGAATTTTTGCTTTGTGATGATCCAGTGTCAGTCGATGAAACCAAGGTGAGTCTTTAAGAGCTGTAATCTCAAAGGAAATTTAGTCTTATCTAACTGTTTCTGAGTGTTGTAAGAAGTAGCGTTGACCGGGGTGACTCCCTGCAGTCAAAAACATTGGGTGACTCCGCATGCCCCTTTTGGGCACCAAAACTGTAGAAATCACAATATTTGATTTTGGGACTTTAAGGAGCAGGTCTTTGCTTGTAAGTATTAGCTACTTGTAGAAATTCGATGCGCGCACAGAATTTATGAAAAATCGCCAAAGTGAAGGTGTGTTTTTCAGGTCCCCAATAATTTTGGTTCGGAAAAATTGACGTTCAGCAAACTTTGATGCTGTGGCTAGAGTTTCCATTGGATTAGGGCCAAATTTGGTGGTGAGACTTGGTATATGGTGTAGTTTGTTGCATAAGTAGGATTTTGTGAAAAATGTAAACTTTTGTAGATATATACAAATATACAGCTGCCGGGAGTCACATAGGTAAAAAAAAATCAAGGGTGACTCCCCGCACCTATTTTGTTATTAAATATCTTTGTTTTCCTTCAATGAAAAATAATTAAATGCAATTCTACACACATGTAATGACATCTGGAAGTAAATGACCACAGCTAATTTCAATATGCATAACTAATTTTATGATGACCCAATGTTTTCAACACATGGTGACAAGTCTAGGCCTAAGTGTTAACTTATGTTTAACGCCCAGGAACAATCTTGTTTTATCATATGTTCATGTCTAGATAACAATACCTCACCTAGCATGACTTGTATTCATGTTAATGCAATAAGTTTGCTGTAGAATTTAAGAAATCATTTTTTTACTAGTTTTATCTAATTGTCAAAACGATTCTTTTGTAATATTAGCTAATTTATCTATACTTTAGGGTCATAATTAGTTCAGAATGTTCAGAACCCACTTCCAGTAATGTTAAATTGCAATTATTGAAGAAAATTTTTGTTTCCTGCTGAGAAATTGAAAAAAATAATTCCGACTGTCAAGTAAGACTGCAGCAAAAGAGCATAAAAAAGACCTGTCAGACGTAATATTTTACGTAAATTTTTATTTTAGGCAACTGTTACATACTAATATAGGCATGCACTATCTATTAGTACCCTCAAACTTTTAATTTGGGTTTCAATTATTGATATATGGGGGGTGCGGGGAGTCACCCCCGATTAGGGGTCGTAGCTCATCGCAAGGTTTTTTGTGAATATATTTTTTTCTTTGGTAACAATAGAATGTTGAAACTTATGGTGCTCCATGGTCATAATAGTAGCTATACACATCGTAAATACGAAGTTTCTTGGCCCCATACTTTTTGAGTTATTTCAAAGTATGCGCAAAATACGGGGAATCACCCAGGGCGACGCTACTGAATGAGGTAGGGAGTCTGGAGTTTTATATGTGATAAGAAGTCAACCTGTTCTTCCATATATTTTTTAACACTTAGCATTTACAGCCCAAACAGGCAATTGAAGTTGCTTGCATCCATTTCACTGTCATTTTAAAACAGCTATCACTTTGTTAATTACTCAGTAATTTGGATGTTCAATGGCCCAAGTGAGAGAGGAACAGTACGCAAAGCTCTTTGTTAGAATTTTACTAAAATGATTTTTGGTATTCCCAAATCAAGGTTTGACCTAGTTTGTTTTCAGGTTATACTCCTGCCTTCTCCTTCAAGTGTGGATTATCAGAATGCTACAGCTCTGCTAATATTAAATGAAGTTTGATGCTTGAACTTAGAACAGCACAATATGCATGCAAAGCTCTGCATCAGCATTTTCCAAAACTTGTCATGGGCTTTGAAACAGTCAAGTTTTTTGCTTGCTTTTCCATGGCTTTTGGATGTAGTAGTTTCTTGGGACTTGGTCATCTTGCCATTTACAGACATGGTATTCCTAAATTCTAAGGCTTTACCAGTAGCTATGGTATGCTTTCATATATATATA
>SDVV010039103.1:0-10663 GCA_016164225.1 Gammarus roeselii | reverse complement strand
TCATACAATGTCCTGTTTTCCGTTGGTAAATTGCGGTAGGAGGTATGAAATGCTAGGTGACGTTTAATGACAAAATGTTCTTATAGTCATTAACTGTTCGGATTTCTTTTCGAGTCATGACACTTACGATAATGTAATTTATAGCGAGGCGAGTTCGCGTTTCATCAAATGAGTAGATGTTTGGTAGCGCTCCGAAGTGAAACATAATAGGATGGATGAATGCAATGAAATGATCATGTGAGGGTTTGGACGTGGATACGAGTGTTGCGCAGGCTTGACTGATGCAATACAGGCGTGTGAAACGAATGACCAAGGAGAGTGGAGGCATGAATTCCTGATTCAACAATTTTACTCACAAAACATTCACATATACAAAAACACATGCAATGACTCAGTAAATCTACACACTCCCTCGCTATAGGCACACACACTCTCCACCACACGCTCGTCTTACGCGTGTTACATATCTTTGGCTGTTAATCACTTGTGTTTATACTCAGTATTCTATTGTTAGAATAACCTTTGCCTTGTCAACTACTACAAAAAGACAAATATAAAACCAATGTGTCATCATTCAACCCTGATTTACCCGATTATCGCAACCGTGAACTGAAAATCTTAACATTAGTTTCCCCTTCCCTATCGATGACACGCACATGGCCCTGTGAATGACCCGAAATTCATCACTGTCTCCTATGTTATACAATCCGGGAAAAGGCCACCTGCTTGAGGGGAATTAAAATTAATGCACGGCAAGGGACATCCAGGAAATTTGAGCTAAAAGGGCTAGACAGGCCCAAGTCCTGCCCCGCTTCAAGTGACACACTCTACGCACCCCTCTATAAAATAGTGTTCGTTACAAGTCTTTTGTATATAAACATGTGCCAGATGAGGCCACTCATAACAACATCATCGCTAAACATCATCGATAGACATCATCGCTAGACATCATCCCTTGACATCATCGCTTGACATAATCAATTGACATCATCACTTCACATCATAACTTGACATCATCGCATGACATCATCGCTAGACATCATCGCTAGACATCCTCGCCAGACATCATCCCTTGACATCATCGCTTGACATCATCGCTTAACATCATCGCTTGACATCATCGCATGACATCATCACTTGACATCATCGCTTGAAATTATCGCTTAACATCATTGCTTGACATCATCGCTTGACATCATCGCTTGACATCATCGCTTGACATCATCGCTTGACATTCTCACTTGACATCATCGCTTGACATCATCGCTAGACATCCTCGCCGGACTTCATCACTTGACATCATCGCTTGACATAATCAATTGACATCATCACTTCACATCATAACTTGACATCATCGCATGACATCATCGCTAGACATCATCGCTAGACATCCTCGCCAGACATCATCCCTTGACATCATCGCTTGACATCATCGCTTAACATCATCGCTTGACATCATCGCTTGACATCATCACTTGACATCATCGCTTGGCATCACCGCTTAACATCGTCGCTAGACATCATCAATAGACATCATCGCTAGACATCATCGCCTGACATCATCACTTGACATCATCGCTTAACATCATCGCTTAACATCATCGCTTGACATCATCGCATGACATCATCACTTGACATCATCGCTTGAAATTATCGCTTAACATCATTGCTTGACATCATCGCTTGACATCATCGCTTGACATCATCGCTTGACATCATCGCTTGACATTCTCACTTGACATCATCGCTTGACATCATCGCTAGACATCCTCGCCGGACTTCATCACTTGACATCATCGCTTGACATCATCACTTGACATCATCGCTTGACATCATCACTAGACATCATCGCCCGACATCATCACTTGACATCATCGCTTAACATCATCGCTTAACATCATCGCTTTACATCATCGCTTGACATCATCACTTGACATCATCATTTGACATCATCGCTTGACATCATCGCTTAACATCATCGCTTGACATCATCACTTGACATCATCGCTTGACATCATCGCTCAAAATCATCGCTTGACATCATCGCTTGACATCATCACTCGACATCATCGCTTGGAATCATCGCTTAACATCGTCGCTAGACATCATTGCTAGACATCATTATCATCATCGTCATTTAATAATCTAGTACCTAGTAAAATAATATGAATAATTTCAAATGTGATCCCTAGTTTCAATGGGTGTACCGTCATTGCGGATATTCTTAGCTGCTGATTGAAGCATTGCTTTGATTGATGGCTCATGAGTGCTGTGGTCGGCCTTCGAGACGGAGAGGGACTGGACGTGTTGGAAGTTGACTCTATTTATCTTCGACAACATAGAGGTGGAGGTAATGTCCTGCCAGTGAACGGTAAAACACTCAACATAGTCTCTTTCCAAATCGATTCTAAAATCAATGTCTTTATAGAGCTTTTTTTTCTAGAACGTTTCATAGAAAGTTCCTCTACGGCTGTCCCATTGACACCCGAGTTCATGGTTATGGTTAGCACAGTGCCCGGCATTGACACTAGCACGGTAAAAAGTGCCCAGCATTGGTACAGCACCTACTCGTTGCCAAACGGTGGCTAGCAATGACACAGGTCAGCATTGATTTAATGAGAAATGATATCGAGTTTATCTCTAATCAACATCATTGATCGGTGGCTTTCTCATCTTGCTGATTTGAGTTGTTTCAAGTGTCATCGTTAAATGTTTCTTCCTACTTCAACCTTTCCCCATCATGAACTATTAATACAAAAGTTACACAGACTCATGATGCTCTCTTAACATTTAACATAGAGTTATAACCTGGATTTCAGGTTATAACTGACATACCTGCATTGTGTACATACCCGTATTGTGAAGCAGTGCATGCTCAACTGTGCCTATTAGAAACCCAGATAGTGATTTCTCCCGTATTGTTAACTTAACTCCCATGTCGGACCATCCTTTAAAACACTATGAGGTATCAGAGGCAATTCTGTTCACGTTCCCCAGGAGGCGTTCTGATACAATCTTGAAGCGGTTCGGTGACTCCGATAAATTTGCATGTGGTGCCGGTGTTTGCGGCCTGGTTGTGCAGAGACCTGATGTTAGGACAGGCAGGCAGGAGCCGCTGCCGAAGAAAGATGATACGGTGATCGTAGCGGCGGTGTCTGTGGGGACTAGTTGTGTTGGTTGAATCCGCTGCTGAAGATAGATAGTACGGTTACCGTGGCGGCGTCTGTGAGGACCAGTTGTGATGGTTGCTAACGTGATGTTGGGACAAGCAGGCAGAAGCCGCTGCTGAGGAGAGATGATACGGTGATCGTGGTGCCGGTGGCTGTGAGGACTAGTTGTGTTGGTTGCTACCGTGATGTTGGGACAAGCAGGCAGGAACCACTGATGAGGAGAGATGATACGGTGATCGTGGCGGCGGTGTCTGTGGGGACTAGTTGTGTTGGTTGAATCCGCTGCTGAAGATAGATAGTACGGTTACCGTGGCGGCGTCTGTGAGGACCAGTTGTGATGGTTGCTAACGTGATGTTGGGACAAGCAGGCAGAAACCGCTGCTGAGGAGAGATGATACGGTGGTCTTGGTGCCGGCGGCTGTGAGGACTAGTTGTGTTGGTTGCTACCGTGATGTTGGGACAAGCAGGCAGGAACCACTGATGAGGAGAGATGATACGGTGGTCTTGGTGCCGGTGGCTGTGAGCACTAGTTGTGTTGGTTGCTACCGTGATGTTGGGACAAGCAGGCAGAAACCGCTGCTGAGGAGAGATGATACGGTGATCTTGTTGCTGGCGTCTGTGGGGACTAGTTGTGTTGGTTGTCATTGTGATGTTGGGACAATCAGGCAAAAACTGCTGCTGAGGAGAGACGATAGGGTGATCTTGGTGCCGGCGGCTGTGAGGACTAGTTATGTTGATTGCTACCGTGATGTTGGGACAAGCAAGCAGAAACCGCTGCTGAGGAGAGACGATACGGTGATATTGGTGTTAGCGGCTGTGAGGACTAGTTGTGATGGTTGCTACCGTGATGTTGGGACAAGCAGGCAGAAACCGCTGTTGAGGAGAGATGATACGATGATCTTGGTGCCGGCGCCTGTGGGGACTAGTTGTGTTGGTTACCATCTTGATGTTGGGACAAGCAGGCAGAAACCGCTGCTGAGGTGAGACGATACAGTGATCTTGGTGCCGGCGGCTGTGAGGACTAGTTATGTTGGTTGCTACCGTGGTGTTGGGACAAGCAAGCAGAAACCGCTGCTGAGGAGAGATGATACGGTGGTCATGGTGCCGGCGCCTGTGAGGGCTTTCTATGTTGGTTGCTACCGTGATGTTGGGACAAACAGGCAGAAAACGCTGCTGAGGAGAGACGATACGGTGATCGTGGTGCCGGCGGCTGTGAGGACTAATTGTGTTGGTTGAGGCCGCTGTTGAAAAAAGATGATACGGTTTTCGTGGCGGTGGCTGTGAGACTTGTTGTCTTAGCTGCTACCGTGATGTCGTGAGTTTGGAGCCGCTGTTGTAGGGAGTTATTAGTTGTGTTAGCTGTTATCGTGATATTCATAGCCTCGATCAACCTACCGTTAAAAGCTTATCGCTTTCGGAAAACACCATGGACTATACGAAGCTGTTTAAACCCCAAACACCTGTGCAAGGGAGGTGGTCTCTCCACCCCATTACGTACAGAAATAACAACACATTCTACGAAGATACGCATTAACTCTTTACTCTCTCGTACGCGCTAATACGCGAATGTGCCACAGTTGGAATGTGTACTGACTTCATCTTGACATGACTAATATTTTCGCACGCGAGGCCGTGCGAACTTACCTGAACCAACGATGGTCGCGCCCTACGGGGGAGCCATTATGACTCACGATGAGGCTCTGGTGGAAATGAGGCTCAAATCCAATCCAATCAAATCATGGCCTCGACAAATGAGTAGATAGGTAGATGAGTAGATAATTAGATGAGTAGATAGGTATATGAGTAGATAGGTAGATATAGGTATATATGCAATGTTCAGTGGGGAATGTACAGTGTAATGTTATCTGCTTCCGTGAGTAAACGGGAAGATGCATAAACATGCGGTGCTCTGTGAAGACTAGTTGTGCTAGCTGCTACCGTGATGCTATCTTCGGTAGATGAGTAGATGGGTATATATACGTAAAAGCGGGGCTTTTGAAATGATCATTGGTGCTCATGGAGATGAGTAGATTTACGTATACACGGTGTTCTGTGAGCACCAGTTGTGTTAGCTGCAACCGTGAAATTACATTCCGTAGTAGAAAGGATCGGTATATATGGGCACATCCCGTGCTCTGTGACGACTATTTTTGTTAGCTCCAACACCAATGTTAGGGGCTTGATTAGATGGCAATCGGGTTGATAGGTAAATGCTCTAATTAGATGGTGTGGCGGAGAAGGGATCATGTTCAAGAGACATTGAGATTTGTTAGGACAAAAGCACGGTCGGTACGAGATCGCTTGACGACATTAAATTATGAGCAGGGCTTGTTTTATGTCTCCTGCTGTCCGCTCTGTTTCTTAGTCTCGCTTGGCTAGTGGCTACAAATATTCTCCAAATTATATGAGCGCAGAGGGTTGAAGTGATCCGTTCTAATTGGGCGACACATGTGAGAAACTCGTCTCATGATTTAAGGTGTTTGGGAATAATGACAACATCTACTCAATTAAACAGCTTGTTATCAAAAATTATCATTTCCTCCCAACACGTTCCCTAAGTCATTAAAAGGACTAAACTAACTTCCTCATCCCTATACATTATTTCCGAAACACTTTACAAACTTCCTAATCAATCCACTCCAGGGTAGTCGCATTGGACCGGTCAATCGCAGTCAGTATGTGGGCACTTCGGCCTTCACGGGGCTGTAAGGGACACGCTTCATAAGCAACATTTGCATAACCCCTGAACCTGACATATTCCAAATTGATATTAATTACAGATCCTTATGTTATTAAACCTCCAGTTTGTGTGTCCAGCCGCAGGTCTGTTTTGATAGGACGCAAAGTTGTTTCTGTGTAGGAGTAAAAGGACCTCTTTTATGGGTGCCCGGTAACGAGATGCAAACACGTTATATTAAATATTTGAGTCGCTGGTCACGAATGCATTTGCCTCGCTACCCTTCCAAGTTCGCTAAAGCTTAGAATTGAAAATGCCTTACAAGTCAGACGCTTAATACAACTAATTGGAATACCTCTGTCATTCCCTCTTCTTTGTTACAAGTCAGATGCATTATACAACTAATTGGAACACCTCCCTCATTCCCTCTTCTTCGTTACAAATCAGACGCCTTATACAACTAATTGGAATACCTTTGTCATGCCCTCTTCTTTGTTACAAGTCAGACGCATTATACAACTAATTGGAACACCTCCCTCATTCCCTCTTCTTCGTTACAAATCAGACGCATTATACAACTAATTGGAATATCCCTGTCATTCCCTCTTCTTGTTACAGGTCAGACGCATTATACAACTAATTGGAACACCTCCCTCATTCCCTCTTCTTCGTTACAAATCAGAAGCATTATACAACTAATTGGAATATCCCTGTCATTCCCTCTTCTTGTTACAAGTCAGACGCATTATACAACTAATTGGAACACCTCCCTCATTCCCTCTTCTGCGTTACAAATCAGACGCATTATACAACTAATTGGAATACCTCTGTAATTCCCTCTTCTTTGTTATAAGTCAGACGCATTAAACAACTAATTGGAACACCTCCCTCATTCCCTCTTCTGCGTTACATATCATACGCATTATTCAACTAATTGGAATACCTCTGTCATTCCCTCTTCTTTGTTACAAGTCAGACGCATTATACAACTAATTGGAACACCTCCCTCATTCCCTCTTCTGCGTTACAAATCAGACGCATTATACAACTAATTGGAGTACCTCCCTTATTCCCGCTTCTTCGTTACAAATCAGACGCATTATACAACTAATTGGAATACCTCCCTCATCCCCTATTCTTTGTTAAAAGTCAGACGCATTATACAACTAATTGGAGTACCTCCCTCATTTCCTCTTCTTTGTTACAAGTCAGACGCATTGTACAACTAATTGGAGTACCTCCCTCATTCCCGCTTCTTCGTCACAAATCAGACGCATTATACAATTAACTGGAATACCTCCCTCATCCACTCTTCTTTGTTACAAGTCAGACGCATTATACAACTAATTGAAGTACCTCCCTCATTTCCTCTTCTTTGTTACAAGTCAGACGCATTATACAACTAATTGGAGTACCTCCCTCATTTCCTCTTCTTTGTTACAAGTCAGACGCATTATACAACTAATTGGAGTACCTCCCTCATTTCCTCTTCTTTGTTACAAGTCAGACGCATTATACAACTAATTGGAGTACCTCCCTCATTTCCTCTTCTTTGTTACAAGTCAGACGCATTATACAACTAATTGGAGTACCTCCCTCATTTCCTCTTCTTTGTTACAAGTCAGACGCATTATACAACTAATTGGAGTACCTCCCTCATTTCCTCTTCTTTGTTACAAGTCAGACGCATTATACAACTAATTGGAGTACCTCCCTCATTTCCTCTTCTTTGTTACAAGTCAGACGCATTATACAACTAATTGGAGTACCTCCCTCATTTCCTCTTCTTTGTTACAAGTCAGACGCATTATACAACTAATTGGAGTACCTCCCTCATTTCCTCTTCTTTGTTACAAGTCAGACGCCTTATACAACTAATTGGAGTACCTTCCTCATTTCCTCTTCTATGTTACTAGTCAGATGCATTATACAACTAATTGGAGAACCTCCCTCATTTCCTCTTCTTTGTTACAAGTCAGACGCATTATACAACTAATTGGAGTACCTTCCTCATTTCCTCTTCTTTGTTACTAGTCAGATGCAATATACAACTAATTGGAGTACCTCCCTCATTTCCTCTTCTTTGTTACAAGTCAGACGCATTATACAACTAATTGGAATACCTCCCTTATTCCTTCTTCTTTGTTCTCATTCCCTTTCCATATCAGTCTGCAGTTCACAATATACTCCACCTTTCCATGACATATGGCAGGAGATCCGCCCCTAAGGCGTGTATTGCAGTCAGTTGATGGCAAGGCATTTGTTTACAAATTGAGAGGCCGTGTTGGGGCGCAATAACACCAGTGATGGATCGCATACACCAAAGCAAAATATTTCGCTGATGTGTCTTCAACAGCCATGTTTGAGGTCGGACAGAGGCACATGGAGGTCAGACAGAGGCCAGGTGCAAGCATTTGTGCAAAAAATCATCTTGACGGTCATAATAATTCTTGAATTTGAATGCAGGAGAAAAATTATTCAGCGCAGACCTCGTTCAGCTTAAATATTTTCTTGATATAATAATTGAATTCCTTCAACTATGTCGCTTTTCATTATTTTTTGACCAAAATCAGCGGAAATGTTCAGAAAATTAATAAATAACACATCGTTCACGCTTCCACTTATGCAGCGCCATCTTAAGCCCCTTCGCCGCTAGCCAGTTGCCTTTTGCCCGGTAATAATGACCTGTTATTTTCCTCATGCCTGCCTTCGTCTTTTGGCTCGTTTTGTCCTTTTGGATGCGGTGAGGCTTCTTCAGTGATGAGCGAGTGGTTAGATAAGCTTCTTTAATGTTAAGCAAGCGGCTGGATAAGGCCTGACATATTTTCCCGTTAGTGTTGACGGGGGGGTGTTAAAACTAAAATCGCCGGAGTCTAGCGCTTTGCGGAGAGCAAATGGGGAGCATCGGAGTCAAGGGCAAGAAATTAGCAAACAAAACTGGGAATAAAAGTAATCAATCATAGGAAATTAACGTGCATGAGAAAGGCAATCAAATCGCAGAATATCAAACGGACTTGGAAAAACTAATCACAACATCATAATAACAGGTAAAAATAATCGAGGTCCCAAAACGGTAAAACAAATCCTAAGCATAAACTACGTTTTGTTTTACTGTTTTAACGATTCGTAAACACGATTAAAATAGGTAACTAAACGTAAAGAACAAATCTGTTTAATTTCCTCTATTTTTTTCGTGGTTCCTCGACTTTATAGAATCATGTTAGTCCTTTATAAATGTGGTTGCATTCTCATCCTATTTAATTGATAATAATATTGAACATCAGATAAACATATATCGCCACCATTTATTTTCGTGTTCATTGTACATCATCAAAGTAATTGGTACAATTACCAAATGATTGAGAAGAGTGTTCCTGGATTGATGACACAGGGTCAGAAGAAAGTACTGAAAGGCAAGTCAATGTTTGTATTTCCCTTCGATCATTCATTTGCTATGAGTGGAAACATGTCTGGAAAGCAGGTATACGTACAGACTTCAAAAGCCTAACTGGTCGGAGGGATGATTAACAGGTTCAACTGAGGCGCTGAGATTCCCTCATGTACTCTTATAATTGATGCATGTAACACCGAATAACATAAAAAGCCTTATTTAGTTATGGGAAGCACAAAATATTAGCAAGGGTAATCAATTACTTTGTACATACGTCCCCTGTTTCCAATGACCTCCCTAACAATGACGTCTCCTATGTAACTCAACCCTATGTAATTGTTGGTATGTTTTCTCTGGCGTCCTCTATCTACAATGACCTTCCTACTAATTGCATCCTCTATCTTCATTCACCGACCTAATAATGACGTCCGTATCTCCAATGACCTCTTTAATTCTGACGTCCCCTGTCTCCAATGACCTCCCTACTATTTGCATCACCAATCTCCATCGACCGACCTCAAAATGACGTCTCCGATCTGCAAAGACCTCCCTAATAATGACGTCTCCTACCTACGATGACCTCCGTAATAATGACCTCCCCTATCTCCATTCACCTCCCTAATAATGATATCTCCAATCTCCAATGACCTCCCTAATAATGACGTCCTCTTTCTCCTATGACCTCCCAAACAATGATGTTCCTATCTTGAACAACCTCCTCAATACTGATGAGCTCCGTCTCCAATGACCTCCCTAATAATGACGTCCCCTATCTCCATTGACCTCTCTAATAATGATGTCCCCTATCTCCAATGACCTCCCTAATAATGACGTACTCTGTCTCCAATGACCTCCCTAATAATGACGTCTCCTATCTCCAATGACCTCCCTAATACTGATGACCTCTGTCTCCAATGACCTCCCTAATAATGATGTCCCCTATCTCCAATGACCTCCCTAATACTGATGACCTCTGTCTCCAATGACCTCCCTAATAATGACGTACCCTATCTCCATTGACCTCTCTAATAATGATGTCCCCTATCTCCAATGACCTCCCTAATAATGACGTCCTGTGTCTCCAATGACCTCCCTAATAATGACGTCTCCTATCTCCAATGACCTCCCTAATACTGATGACCTCTGTCTCCAAAGACCTCCCTAATAATGACGTCTTTTATCTCCAATGACCTCCCTAATACTGATGACCTCTGTCTCCAATGACCTCTCTAATAATGACGTCCCCTACCTCCAATGACTCGCGCTCGTGGACAATATTTCTAAAGCCGCCTCCTTTTTCTATCTCATCTGCACTCCACTTCTAATATGTACTATTTTGAAAAAATGAAAACCCATTGCCAGATGATAGATGTTTTTTTTTTTTTTTTTTTTTTTTTTTTTTTTTTTTTTTTTTTTTTTTTTTTT
>SDVV010039102.1:0-10663 GCA_016164225.1 Gammarus roeselii | reverse complement strand
CTGTCTTCTGTGGAGCAGTATCCCAGGTACGCCTATCTATGTTTGGCCAGGTCTAAGGGAACACTTAATTCGGTGGCCTGGATCACTTCCCTAACTTTGTTATGAGGTGATGGTCAACTGGTATACACGCGATTTTGTGCGACGCGTCAATGGAAGAGTCTAGAAAAACAAAGCCCGCTCCGCTTGTTGCCAGATTTATGTGAAACAAAAAAATCACTGAATTTTGTAAGAATATTTATCTGAATCATTTATTCCATCTGATTCATGTTTCATGGCTTTTAGTGCGTGGGTTATACAAATTTATTCAGCTAAAATAAATATTTGTTGCACTGCCATTGTGGTTGGAAGCTGTTTGTACTGGCTGAACGGAAATGTTGTTGCTACCTACAGAGATATGCAACAATGAGATCAAAAGATGCGATTGATTAATCGTAATAGTGCTTGTGATGCACGTATAATGCGTTTAGTATTTATTAAAATAATGTAGGGTCAATTAAGGACCTCTACACTCTCACATTCTAGTGCACCCTGCACTCATAGTTTCTGCTGACCAGTGTCGTTGGTCGTTTATTAACTGAGTTAGTTTTCTGCTCGATCAATGTCATTGATCATTTGCTTAGCTGAGTTTAATTTTTAAGGCATTCTACAAGTTCTACAACAATCGTAAGTACATGTTGTGATTTTCCCATTCTATGTGAAGAAGTTACTGCTAGCCGCTACCCACAACCTGCCTGGCCCCCATCTTTCAAGACTGCATAGCCCACGATACAGGCCAGCGTCGATGCAGGAATGAACTATTATTTGCTTTGAATAATGCGTGGCGATGATGTTCTCGCCCCATATTTTGTTTGGTCGTGATTACATTAATCTAATGCTCATTTACGTAATCAGTTACCACGTTTACTGTTTTTTTCTATAAAATTGACTGTTTTGGATCTCTCACGTGGTGCTACAATTTGAATTGCATCATATCAGATCTCAGTAATAAACTAAATTTACACATGAATTCTCTCGTAATTCGACCTCCTTGTCAATCATTAAGGGTAATGTCACGGAAAAAACAACCATGAAGGTTAAACCCTTAAAAAAACGTTCAGATATCTCGCTTGAAAATGTAATCCATTCTGATATTTTAACGTGTAACAAAACAAAATTCAATGTTATTTTGCTGACGTGGTAATAAATAGAAAAACGTGGTGACAAATCACTGTTTATGACTAGTTTTCTAACGGCGTTTCTCGATTGTTGTATCTGTAGAGGTCCTTAATTGACCCTACATTATCCTAATAACACTAAACACATTATACGCGCATCACAAGCACCTATTACTATTAAGCAATCGCATCTTCTGATCTCATTGTTGCATCTCTCTGTAGGTAGCACCAACATTTCCGTTCAGCTAGTACAAACTGCTTTCAACCATAATGACAGTGCAACAAATATTTATTTTGGCTAAATAAATATGTATACCCACGCAAAAAAAGCCATGGAACATGCATCAGAAGGAATAAATGATTTAGAGAAATACCTTGACACAAATCTGGCAACAACGCCTTCCGGGCAACAAGCTGAGCGGGGTTTTTCTAGACTCTTCGTAGACAGGGACAAAAACATAGTTCTCGTGGCAGTAATTATTATATCCTTGCATACAAATACGGGCAAGGAGGTTCTAAATGGTAAACGACTTAAGGAAGTGAAACTGTGGCCACAGAGGCAAAGAAAGACATCAGCCGAAACTAAATATTTTCTGTTGCAGGCCAAACCTAAAGATAGTCTGTAGCTAGGCTAGATAGCATGGGCCAGCGCAACTTAGGGTCTTAGGCTTTCCTTGGATATTGCTCCACAGAAGACAGGTGAGAATAACAGTGTTTAATATGTGCTCTCCCCAGTGTAGAGCAGACTAATAAATACAGTTGCAGATTTCTGCAGCAAGACACTATTGTCAATACATGGATGCAAGATTTCAACTGAATTCAAAAGCATAGCAGCTAGCTATGGGGAATTCCTCTCCCAAATGCCATACCAAGATTGTCAATTATGCTAACATGATAGCAATCTTTAGATCTGAGTAGCACCCTACCTTGATCCATGCCTATTTATAGATATATATAGCTATATAGTGCCTATATAGTGTAAATAACATATTTTTAGATGGTAACATCTATTTTAACTATTATACATCCAGAATGTATATTGTGGGACATGAACATAATATCAAGGCCAGTAAGATTCATGCATTTTTTTAATCCTGGTAGCTACACCCTTAGTGGTATGATGTTTCTTTCTTGTGATATTCTGATTGTGATATCTAATTTGTTTTATTATATGCAACCAATCTGTCTGCCTGTATGAGGCAGGCAGAATGGTATGTGATTATCTCCCATGTGGCACCCTTTTTTTAGCCAAGAATATTTTATGTGCAGCCTTTCAGCCTGCTGCAACCAAGGACACAAGGGGACACTATCTCCATAGGACGTGAACCTCATCAGGCGAGAAGAAAACCGAATTCTCGACTGCATCTCACCAAATTCAAAACAAAAAGGTCTTCCAAAGATAACCGGAATTTAACAACGCTACCAAGATTTTCTTGCCGGCTTTCCTATCTCCCTTCTTTTCCCCTTCTATATTACCTTTGAATGTCTTCATTCAGTTAAGTTGGGATCAATACCAAAGAGAAAGGTACCTTCGCCTTGTCCTTGTCCTTGTGTCTGTTTTTTGGTGCTTGCCCATAATACTCAACCTCATTTGTAAAAAAAGGATAGCATAACTTGGTGTCAGATTGTGCCTTGAAAGTGAAAACACAGTGTTTACTTGAATTATTATCGCTCACCGAAGCTCATTACTATTAACACCTTGGTTTGTTAATGGGCACTTGCCCATAATCAATATATATAAATAACCAACTTCACCAAATATCTATAGAACGTTGCGATCGTTTTACTTCGTGTTTTGTAGCCTAAAATTGTATTTAAAGTTTGATAACTGATTATTTACTGAAATTTATTCTATGTTGCTATAATTTGCTGTTCATGATAGTACTCGATTTATCTACTATATTATCTGTTCCGGGTTCACCTCATCATGCATACAGCATAGTTTCACTACTACAAAACGGCAGGTGCTCCTCACGGCGCTAACGGTGTCGTACAAACCACAAACTTGACACCCGCCCGCAGCAGTGTTGACGATCCTCGACAATCTACGAAACCGACATGCACTCGCCGAGTCTATCAAAAAAATATATAAATAAATAAACATAAATACACATTACTAAACACCATCAAAGGCATTGAAATACATTTGATACAAAACAAAAAGCACCTATATCCACCGAAATGACACAATCTCGCAATGGCGTTAGCAAAGCTGCACCTTGGTGCTGTGCATGCATGCTCAACTGCTTCATGAGTAAAAAGTGTGGGTGCGCGATAGAGGGACTTGCTTGCCATGATATTTGCACAGTAGGTCATGTTTGCGCCAACCAGGCTGGTAATTTTGGCGATGACATTAGACCAGTGTGGCCCAAGTCTCTGCAGAGCGAGAGTAGTCTACTTGTTCCACTGACCTACTCCTCTGACTTTACAACAAAAAGCAGCCCATCATCCTCCTTGCACCCTGAACAGTCACATACGTTGCTGTTTTCTTCATATTTCCTCGCAAACCCTCAATTTCATACTACTACACCTTCTCACAAAATTTCTTACCCACAATTTTCCTCTCCATTGCCACATGAGACGGTCGTACAAATTCATGTTGAATTTATCCAGGGTGAGACATCCTACACGCTATTCATTGCACCTTCCGTCCTCACCGTTACATCCATCTCCGAATCAATCGGGTCCCCTCCCTCAGCCGTCCCACCACTCCCCGCACCATCTGCCTCGGGGACCGCAAGACAAACCCCACTGTTGGGCCTTCTCACTGAATTCGCTCGTCCATCTCAGACCCACCCTCCCCCTACCTCTCTTTTTAGGAACTGTGGCAGTCACAAGTCCCACAGGTAACGCCACCGTCAGCTGGTAGGGACTTCAGGTGGGGAACCATGAATGGAAACGAATTGCAGAGAAGCATCCGGTAAAAGCGGAAGCGAGCCTTGGCTTTCAACTCCGGGGTTCCATAGACGATGACTATAACCATATCACTTTTGATCGCCTAGACTCCACGCTCGTCCGCCGCATTTCGTGCTCCGTCATGGGCTCTGCAGGCCCCTCTGGACTTGATGCTGACGCTTGGAAGAAACTTCTAACTCATCGACCCTACGGTACTTCTGCTAACGAACTGCGCAGTGCCATCGCTGCTCTCGCAAGAAAATCAACTGTCATTGTCTCCTCAAATGACACTATGACTCCCAGCATGCAGGCGTACACGTCATCCCAATTGATTCCATTGGACAAAAACCTTGGCATTCATCCCATTGGTGTAGGTAAAATTATCCGTCAAATCTTCAGCATCGCAGTCATGAACATCGTGAGCCCTGACCTCATGGAGGCAAATGGACCTCCCCAACTCTACTCTGGCCAGCGCGCGGGGTGTGAACCTGCAGTGCATGCAATGAGACGCATGCAACACTAAGACAATGTTGAAGGCATTATTCTGGTTTATTAAAAAATGCATTTAATGCTCTTAATCGTGAAGTAATGCTGAAAAATATAAGAAAAATATGCCCTAGTTCAAGTACTTAAAATATGCCCTAATAATAGCGATGCTATTATTTCATTGTAATTATGTCATTAGTGTTGTTGCATTCAACGTGGAATGTAGGTATTTTTTGATGTAAACAAGTTATTCATTCCATTCTATGCAATTTGTCCAGATTATCTCCTGAAGAACCATAAATTTTTTGACAAACATATTTTTGTGTTTCAGGCCGCATAATGTCCATCGGTCCGCGTCAACCAACTCATGTCCTATGTCGAACAACTATGTCAATTACTATAAGCAACTATAATCACTCCATGCATTCTTGAATTAGCATTGATTGAACAGTCATATTTCCATCACCTAGCCATGAGTTTTTTATTCTTAAATATGGCACACATGCAGTTATAATTCAAGTTCACTAATTGAATTATAAAATAGTATAATTGCAAAAGCTGAAGCTAACTGGAATTTGCCGCCGCTCATGTTGAATTTTAACATTGTAAATTTTTTAGGTATTCCATAGTTTTGTATTTTGTATTGGTATTTTATCATCATTCATATTCAGTTGCCGTAGGAATCTACTGTTATTTTCTCATGTTTCTTACATGCATTTTTTAGTCTCAACTACTTTTGCAGAATTGATTTTTGATAAAGATTGAATTATCACTAGACCTCACAAATTATTTTGACTATGCTAATACCAGATTCAGGTGGCGCCGGAGAGCTGTAATCAACGACCCAACGCCCGTAATGATGCTTGTCCCTATTTATGGTAAACTGTGGCACTCTTGGCTCCTTTCCGCACCTTCGTGAACTGCCGCCAACTCATGGCCTGACGTCGTCCTCGCTCACCGTTCGAACCAAGGGACTTGCCGTCTCACCCTCCTCACCACCAGGGTGATCGGTCCTCAAGCCGCCACTTCATCACTACATCAACCACGTTAACTTTCAAATTTCAATCACTACCAATAAAGACACCGGGCATTATACCACTTCTGTAACCTCAATTCTCCTGGGACTTAATGTTGAATGTAATCACTCCCTTCTGGTTTGGGTAAAAAAAAATCATCTGACTGGAAGCCGAAAGACCTTGCATCAACACTGGTGCGTGGCTAAGTCTTATGCATCAAGTGTACTCACAAGTTCTCTCACCGGTGGTTGAAAGCCCCCCGAACTGTTCACCCAGTCTCGGGGCTAAACCTACCAAGTAACTTGCATACTTATCACTTCATTAATAATTCTTAAAATACTTTGTTCCAAACTCAAATTCAAGGAGAATCTCGTAAAACCAAAAATCATTCGTACTGAATCAGAGAAAACATCATGTTTCGGTCTTAACTACTGAAATAATTAGTTATTTTAACTAAATTCAAACATTATCAGATAAATTATTTTTCAAGTCATATCATTCGCTCCTATGTACATTGTTCCTGAACTATCACGCCCCCACGACATGAGTATCTGTACAGTCGCATATCATTAACAAGTCAACTGTCTCTCAATGATCATTCACTACTCAACTGTTTTGTAATTAATGTAAAAGGAATTATAATTAATGTCACATACATCTGGTGTTGCTACTTTAGGCAGAATATATAATAATTATGTGCCTCACTTAAATTAATATTATTTTTAGACTGTATTTTCCTTCACTTTCGTTTCTTAGCTCAACTGTAGTGATCAGAAATCACACTACATTCACACAGTTAACCTTTATTATAACTATCTGTACATTCCTTCTTGCATATGTAATCAGTAGTGTAAATAGAAGAAAACATGTAAATTTAGTGTTAGAATATTGTTCATATCAATGCATAAAGTAGCTTTACAAACAAAGAAGAAAACTACTTAAAAATTGTAGGTATAGTCAAATACAAACATACATGACACAACAGTGAATTATTACGTTACTAATGATTCCGGAACAACAAAATACCAAGCCATGTGACATTCTCAAGTACGCCGAATAAATACAATTCTTCATCAGAAATCACCCAGCAAGCATATTGAAACACACCGCAGTAACGGTTTTCGGACAAACCATTGGACCGACGTTGATTTTCGGGATGAGAGCAAGTGTAGGTGCTCTCGGGGAACAGAATAATAAGCGATAAATAGACAGTGAATTAGTGCTGGTTGATAACATGAAGAATATTTCTCTTAACTTTCTGAGTATGAATTTGTGGAATCATTCCGTGCCATCTCATGAGAGTAGGATACTGTCTTGACACCTATCATGGTGTTGAATTTGCGCCAAAATAAAAACCTACAACTCTCACGTGAGGAAGAATCACCATCAACTACACAAGGTAGATATTTACGAACTAGGTGACACTCCTCATATAAAATAAAAAATCGGATTGCCTCCCAATGCCGTAAAAGTATAACTCAGGATGTTGAGTCATTGCAGGTATGATCCTTATGTCAGCAGTGGCTGATTTTGAAGAAGTTCCACACTGGGCACATAGGTATATTGTGAAATTATAACAAAGAATTGGGGAAACGCGTTCCTGTTTAGAACTCTCTTAATAATCTCGGGCCAATGCTATATACTATGGTTTTTGTTACAAATAAATTCATTTTTATGTCTAGGAAATATTCAATCTCTTCATCCAAGCTCGGCTTGCGCTTGGGGTAGACGTCACAATTTGTGTCGCCCGTCCAAGAAATTGTGATAAAGAAGTATGAAAGCTGTGTGAGGAGTGGGGTAGCCGGCTGCAAGCCGTTTCTCGGTTATTTAACAGTAGATGCTCCTAGATAATCTCTTTTTCCCCAGTGATGCGCTCGCTGGGTCGTCAATGTAAGGACGTTGGAAAGAAATACTGTACACACTAGAAGGAAGATAATTTATGTCCGTCAGCAATAAAATTGTTATTTCAAATTTACTTCCTGATTTGACGTTTCTGCGTTAGTAACCTAGCGGATCATTCATATTCTTAGTATAATAAGTTTTGGATCAAATGTTCTTCTATGCCTTTGATGGTTTTTAATAGTGTATTTATTTATTTTATTAAAATTTCAAATAATTCTTTTATTCATGACATATTGCATAAAGTGTTCGTCTGTGTGTTCTGTTGAGGTTCTCCAGGTGCATATAGTGGCTAAGATAGAGGTCCCTGATGGTTTTACAGTGACGTGACAAGCTTCTGTTGATGCCTTGCTCGTTATAAAAGCCCCGATGCCTCGGTGAAACTCAGTGGCACACGGGTGGCGGGAGGGACTTGATTGAAAGGGCCTTCCTGATCACATGTACTTCTTGCAGCTACAAGTCCGTGCCTCTTACCTGTGGATGCAGGAATAGTACATCGCTAACAAGACTCGATCAAAATTAATTAACTCGGCCTCCGTTCTTGCTACCCAATACAAGTTGAGGATTATTAATATATATATTTTTAAATCACTCCTTAGTGCGGACCAGTCTTTGTCAACCTCAACCAATTAGGTCATTCTGACTAGGTGTACTACAACTGTCAACCTAGAGCGTCCACGCACGTACGTAATTACTTGATCTTTTAGCAAGTGTTAAATTAGCAGCGAGCTATGTTATAATATTTTAATGTTCTTATAGCACTTGAACAAACTATAACATCAATGTAGGAATGACGTTTACTCATTCTATATAACTCGTTGTTAGAACAAGTGTTTTTTCTAAACTCTCATTCCCTAAGGCCAGCGTTCAACTCTCATTCCATACGTCGGTATGAATGTCCACCACTGCCGCTCGGTGTGGTCGTCCACTACATGCAGCATACCCGTCAGTTGATCACCAGCAGCGTAGGGTGCAGAGTGACAACGGCCTGGCAGGGGTGGCCCCGGTCTTGAAGGGCATCCATTGGATCACTCAACAGTGATCCAAAAAAGCGGTACAGCTCTATCGTAGACCCTTCTGGTCAGAAGGACCCAATTATTTAATTAATTGATGACAATAGAGCTTACACACCAAGGGTTTGAAATAACACACAATCTGGTATTTTTAAATACTCATTTTGTATTGTGAAGCAAGAATGGTGATAAAATTAATTTATCTTCACTCATCACGATCAAGTCTTGTATGAGCCGTGTTTTGAATTCATCTTTTCCTAATTTTATTGGTGTTTTATTTTGGCTTCTTCTTTCCTTAATTTTATTAGGGTGTTGATCGGGATAAATTTCTTGAGTCCAGCACTTAAAAGGGGCCGGACGTAGCCTGTTGATTACTATGTGAGTGGCGGTTGTTGTTGCATTCTATCTATGAAGTTATAGGTTGCTGTGCATAATTTACACCAGTAATAGGTTCACCAACATCCTACTCTATTTAAAACTTGCATGGGAATCAATAGCGTCCCTACTCTGCAATGATAAGGAACCCCTTATTTAAACATTTACTGGTTAGACAGTAGCAACGGTAAAGTAATTCATGTTCGTACACTTGACAGAAAGTTATAAGTAATTTAATCATCCCGAAAGCAGCCACACTTGCTTTCATCCCGGAAATAAACAACTCGGTGCAATGGTTCGTCCGTAAACTTGTTACTGCGGTGTGTTTCCAACATGCTTGCTGGATAATTTATGATAAATAATTTTCATTTATTAGTTATGTTTGAGAATGTCTCACAGCTTTATATTTTGTAGTTCTGTAATCATTAGTAACGTAATAGTTCTCTGTTGTGCCATGTTTATTTGTATATGCCTGTAACTACCACTTCTAGGTAGTGTTTTATTCATTGTAATGCTACTTTATACGTTGATATGTACCATACTTCTAACCTAAATTTACATGTTTTCTACTAATTTCACTACTGATTATATATACACAAAACAATGTACAGATTGTTACAAATTTGGGTTGACTGCGTGAATATAGTGTGATTGCTGATCACTACATCCACTCCCCCTCTCACCACCCCCCACAGAGCGGATTCCAGTTTGTCGTTATTGATAGTGCCTCTGGGCACTGCGAAAATCCTCGGCCTGTTTCAGTCACGGAACTTGACTGGTAGTCTACTTTCTCTGCCGCAACGCGTCCTCAGTATTCCCCGCGCGGGCATGGGAACGGTTGGCACTCTTTGTTTGCACGAGGATTTGGACCCTCTAACATGGTTATGCTGCCGTGCTTTTACGCTTGAGGAAAGGTTTCGTTTGATGGTTGAACGTGTGAGATCTCTCGCTGTTGAAGGTCCACAGCGAGTTTTACTGTGATTGATTTACGCTCTTCTGAGAACAGGTTTTTCTCAGAATATGCTGCTCTCAGGCGGGAAGCGTGGACACTGTCCCGCGTTGTATTTTGAAAAAATCTTTGTTGCGGAGAACTACGTCATATGGTCTCTCATATAGCGGCTCCAACGGTCGCTTGACTCTGTCAACTCGGACAATGACGGGTGTGCCGCGTTTGAGTTTGGGATCGAGGTAGCCTTCTTTCTGTTGTATTGGTGTGGATTCTGCTGGTCCCACGTCGCTCATGAACGTGAGAAGTCTTTGAGTGTATTTTGTGTGGCTTGCAAGGGCGGTGTCGACGTTCCGGACTAGGAACGTCTTTGACTGCAACACGCATGCTCAATAGTATGAACGGCAGCTATTAGTGTGGATCAGCCTTAGTCTTTAGACTATCCTCGACCCTTCGGTGCTGTCGTTCAGTGAGGCCGTCCGATCTTGGATGATAGGCTGCTGTTAGAATTTTCAGCGCACCAAAAGTGCTCATGAGACTGGCCTATAAAGCCGATTCGAACTCCGGACCGCGGTCTATAGTTACACTTATGGGGCACCCATAACGAGAAATCCATGTGGATATGAAGGCTGTGGCAACAGTCTCCGCTCGAGCATCTTTGATGGGACAAATTTCCGGTCAACGCGTGTAACGATCTATTATAGTTAAGAAGTAGGTATGAACGTCGTTTGGTGGGAGAGGGCCAATCGCAATGTTGCCCGCATTCCAGGGTGTCCGACATTGTGCTCCCGCTGGAAGTAACGTCGTCTCAGTGTTTGAGGGATGTGGCGGGGAGATTGGGCTTTTCCCCCCTCTGTGTCTGCCTAACTTAGCCACCCC
>SDVV010039101.1:0-10663 GCA_016164225.1 Gammarus roeselii | reverse complement strand
AGTGAGGAGACAGCACAAACAAATTGTAAGTACCATATTCATAACGTCTTTTTCTCTCTCTCCCCGCTAGGCTCCATCCACCATTCTCCTGTCAAATGGAGCAACTCCCCAGCCGAGAGCCACAGGAGAAAACCAAGACATAAATTTTGACATGTTGACCTATTTATTAATATTTCAGGCCAATGTTCAGCCACACATGATAGGTTGTGTTATTGATGTATAATTGTCAATTCTGTTTGCATGCACAGCCACACTAGGATTATATAGGACAACCGGTGGCTGATGCATTTAATTTAATTGATTTAATTGAATTGAAATTAATTATTGCACTGATTCAAAGTAAAATAAGCCCAATGGTTTTTTGTTTTTTTAATTACGTTGAGTGCCCCACGTTGGGCACATCACAGTATCAGGAAAGGCACTTTTGGTACAAGTCCTTCTTGCCACCCGTTACCACTATGTTTACTCTGGCCACGGGGTTTCCATTGCGGGCAAGGCATCAACAAAAGCTTGCCACGTCACTAAAGAACTACCAAAGATCTCCCAGCTAAGCTATTGGCTATGCCTGGAGAACCCCGGTAGAACACTCAGACAGACACTTCACGCAGTATTTATAAAAAAGGAATAAAACTTAATGAAAAAGAATATCGTGGAGCATCTAAAGTTGAATAACAAGATGACGAGTGATTGCTAGCTTTCAATTCCACAGCTTTACCATTCTTTCTTTCTAATTTTAGGAAAGGCCTCACAAATTGTGAGGTCAACGCTTGAGCACTTGCCGAGCTGGGATAAGAGAATGGATCTAATTGGGAAAATTTAATATTTCATAGCATTTGAATTATCTTTGACCCAAATCCTAATACAGCTATATACAAGATTATAAAGGTGCTTTCTAAAAAGGGGCAAGTTGTCCCAACTCAATTCTCATCGAAAACATGGAATATAATTTCCTCGTAGAGCCTTTTAAATTCTGACCCTAGTTTTTTTTTTTAAGTCAGTCACTACTGACTTAAGAACCTTTGCTGCAATTGGAATGTCACTGGTATTATATATTTACCTTGTTGGGTATCATTGGCAATTATGTTATTTCATTCGAGGTAGCAGTAGCTCCTATTTCATTCTCAAATGGATCCTGTAGGTTTTTATTTTAGTGAAGTTTTATACCATCTAAGTGAATCAAGACGGTATCCTACTCTGAAATGAATAAGAACAAAATTAAAAACCTTCACTCGTTCAATAGCAGTCACTAAAAAGTTAAAAATGTTTCACTTACAATACGGAAAAGTTGCAATGTTCACTTGACAGAAAGTTATAAGTAATTTGATTATCCCGAAAGTAGCCACACTTGCTTACATCCCGAAAATAAACAACGTTGGTACAATGGTTCGTCCGTAAACCGTTCTGCGGTGTATTTCCAACATACTTGCTGGATGATTTCTGATAAATAGTTTTCATTTATTTGTCATGTTTGAGAATGTCTCATTGCTTTATATTTTGTTGTTCTGGAATCATTAGTAACGTAATAGTTCCCTGTTTATTTGTATATGCCTGTAACTACCACTTCTAGGTAGTGTTTATTCATTGTGATGCTGCTTTAAACGTTATTATTTACCATATTTCTAACCTAAATTTACATGTTTTCTTCTTTTTACACTACTGATTATAAAAACACAAAATAATGTACAGATTGTTTTAAATTTGGGTTGACTGCGTGAATTTAGTGTGATTGCCGATCACTACATTATTTCATGTGTACAGTTGTTGCAACATTCACTTATAGTCATCTGTACCTGCTTTCACTCAAACCTTCTCGCCAACTGTCTAGCATGACCGCCTAGCGTACTTAAATACGTAGTGTTTTAGCAAGGTGAGTTTACAATGTTATAATGTTTTGCTGCTCCCGTAGCACTTAAACAACTATTCCATTAATGTAAAACGGCGTTACTCATTCTCTATTACTCGTTGATACAACATGTCATATTGTTCTTAAGCGATCATTCCCACAATTCAACGTTCAACAGGCTAAGTACATCGGTGCGTATGTTTGTACCACTACCGCACAGTTGGTCACTGCCTATTTATCGGCCCAGCTAGTCAGTCTACTACCGACCAGCCATCTAGAAGGAGGCGCGCACTTGTCTCCTCCCGTGGCCGTCTCCTGCCACGGGAGACGGCGCTGGACTCAAACTCTGCCACTGCCATTTGAGTGCTCACCCCATAGCACTTAGTCCTACTGTCCACACCGCTATTGTAGACATTCAGCGCGCACCGACACCAACAGCCTCAATAATAACCTAACAACTCTGTCACGTTCACGCCAGCCATTGGCTGTTCCCCCAAGCAACCAGCGTTCGACATGTGATCAACCACATCACCACTACTGTACGGGACATCACATCTGTAATTCGAAACTCAACTATAAGCACTCGCCAACAACTCAAGCCTCTGCCGCGCTCACCCAGCTCCATCAAGCAACTCATCACCCTACGCGGTATTCAGCCCAACGCAACTTCGACTTCACCACCAGCACCTACGCCACGCACTCGTTACCGCGTCGCATGTTCGTACATCTACTTAACTTCTACCGACGCCTCAATTTCACGCTCATGGTGACCTCTACCTTCAATATAATCGTTTCCGCCTGTCCTGCGGAACTTACTCAACCTCAACCAGCCGTAGCATTTTCGTGAATCCTGAGTTCGTCTGGTAATTTTATATCTTCAATATCGCAACAACGGACCCGACATTCCGTTCATCTCATTGTTGTTACCATCCAGCTCTATTCGTGTCACATAATTCTATTTTAATATTTTTCGCGATGCTTATTTAAGTTATTTCTGCCGCGATGTTTATTTATTTATTTCTGCCGCGATGTTTTTTTCATTTACTTCTGCCGCGATGTTTCCTTCATTTATTTCGTTGCGATGTTTATATAAGTTATTTTGCCGTGATGTCGTTTCATTAATTTTTGTCGCAATGTTTATTTTAGTTAATTATGCCGCGTTATGACAATTACCATTTTTCCTTAACATTCGGACCATTTTATATAATGTACAGTCAGAGTCATATCCGTGTCAATATATTGTATATATTTTGTATGTCTCATTTCTCCTTGCGTGCATGTTCTCTCCTCTCCAATACGGGCCGAAAGTGTTCTACACCCATTCGTATAAAGTCCATCTGAAACAAACAGCAGGTAATATAATGGACTCAGTTTAGCCAACCTTTTGCACGTTGTTATTTCGCGCGTCACGATTTTTCTTTCAATCATAACAGTAATTCAATACCACCCTGTCTCTCATGTCCTTGAAAGCTCACGATCAGCCATGCACTGAGCTTGCAGCTATAGGGTTTGAGAACAAGAGATCAATTTAGGCCGTTCATCATTTTTTTTTTCAATTATCACTCACTATTCTTTACTAGCAAATAACTCGATCCCACCAGGGTACACGAACACTACAGGGTAAAACAGATAATTTATTACGCGACGTCAGAATCACGTGGTATGACGTCTTGACCCCGCCCTGCCTGCCCGTGACGTCACTGGAGCAATACAGCAAATATTAGCACATCCAGGCTAGTCATTTTAAGCTCGAAACTTTTGGGCATTCAAGTAGTCCATTTATGTTTAATATATATAAACAAGTCATCATCTTGAAGAACAGATCTTCAATATTTTATATTGGTCACAATTTTTGAGCAAACTCTAACCAATTGATTATAACAAAGCAGTTTATAAAGTAAAAAAAGGTTTTTCTCAGATGGCTGAAACGACAAACAAACTTGGTTTACTTTTCGTGTGTGTTTCTAGGGTAAATACTCTGTTCTTTTATATTTTGTACATCTGACAGTGGAGATAATTGTGACTTATGGAGATCAGAGTTATTTTTTAACGAAATCCTGTTTAATTTCACTCTGCAATTATCGAATTTTAGGACACCAGTATTCTTTAATCGTTGTTTAAATCTGTAAGCAATGCGTTTTCAAAGAAACTCATCAGAATGAGCCAAACACATTCGCACGTTGTTCAAATTAAAAACATCCTGACGGCCTGTAGCCAGCAGCCACCGTTTCCTCATGTCAGATTTAGGAAACCTAAAAAACGAAACTTTTTCATGTGAGAAACAATCTCGCTTCTTACAACCGTGCACTGCACAGCATATCATAATGAAACTAGTCGCTTTAGGAGTATAGGCCACAAATAAATGACGGAACACCGAATGACTGTTTTGGGACCAGTGACACCAAACAAACGATCAAGCGGAGGCTGCCATGGGTAAAAATCGTTGTAATAAAATAAGCACCATAATTAACAGCAGGTGATAATTTATCTGGTTTACCCTGTAGTGTTCGAATACCCTGATGCCCACATCCCAACCTCATAACGGACAGTGATAACAAAACGTCTACGTAGATACGTGTTGGTATTTTCCGTTCCCGTACGCACCAATGCGCGTATATGCCAGAATCGAAACATGTTTTCGATTTGCATCTAACATGATAAATCTTTCCGCACACGAAGGTGTGCGAACCTACCAGAATCGATTATGTTCGTGCCCTACGGGGAAGCCTAAGATGACTCACGTTGAGGCTCTGGTGGAAATGAGGCTCCAATCAGTCTTAAAAAAACTTCTAAATGAAGAGGCTTTTGGAGGAAGTTTAGTAGGTTAAGTACCTAGACTTGTATGTGGAGAAGACTGAGGAAAGTCACGAGTGAAGGAAAGGAGTAAAGTATTGGGTGCACTGAAGAGTGAATGAGATGTAGGACGTTGACGATGCAAACAAAGAGAGGGTTGTATGAAGAGGTAGTGGTCCCGACTGAATTCTACAGAGAGGAGACTTGAAGGGTGAGAGCAGCAAAGAAAATATGGTTGTACGTCTTTGAGATGAAATGTTTGAAGAGCTTGGCTGAGAGACGCTGAAAGATAAAATCAATAACGACATTATTCGAACTAGAACTGGAATGGTGAAGAAGTTAGAGGACGGACTAGATTCACATGTTATGAGATGGCTCGAGCACATGGTGAGGATGAATGATGGGAGATTAGTGACATGGGTGATTAAGAGGGAGGTGAGTGGACGTAGGTCAAGAGGTAAACCACAGTTTGTGTTGGTTGATGCCGTGAAGAAGGCGTCCGTAAGGAGAGACATGATTGGGAGGTGCAATGGATAGACGTGAGTTGAGAATGGATGATTTTTGGACGCTGCCCGGATGCGTTTTCCAGCCTTTGGCAGCTCGTTGAGACACGGACCGGTCGTGGGTGTAGGGGGGATCTCTATGACGCAAATTGGAAGGGAGGGCGATCTCTATGACGCAGCATAGGTACACGCACCAGTCCTACTGTTGGGCCCTGATGCTGTTACTGACTTCGAAACGCACTCATGACCCAGAGAGTTTGCGGGGTCTTTTGGTTGGACCCTCATATGAAAACGGCTTTGTGGTTTGAGTGTGAGTGTATGAAAGAAGTTTGGGTTGCTCCTTGCCATCGACCACCCCTCATCTGGGGTGATTCGGCATCGTATCTGTATTAGTGGAGGAGAACTCCACTTCTTTTATTGAAAGTCATACATGTGTATATCGCAGCTTATTCGCGTAAGAAGCTGGATAGGATATGTAAATATGTAGTAGGTTATCTCAAACTTCATAGTTTTTATTGTCTGCTTAGGACATGATAGAAAATTGGAATATTTATTTTATTAAAATTATAACATTTTAGTAGGGTTAATTAGTTTTGTATGTTCTCTGTATAGTTCCCTTCTTAATTGCAGGGTTTTCTGTTGGGATGTTTCGGTTTATTTTATCACCATCCGCGTAAGATACCTACGTTTTCGCGTCGATTGCTCCAGTTCACAACGATGTGTAGGTTGATTACCCATTCCGCTAATTCAAATAGAACATTTGATAATGAAGGTCACGCGTAAGATATTTGAAATCAAAACTCAATGCTACAAGATGGAAAAAAATATGTTTACAAATTAATCATAAAGGGGTGTGCACACCATGTTCAAAATCTTGCTTTTCAGATGGAGCAAGAAACTTGCGAAGTTTGTTCGCAGCGTCGTAAACATGCCCGTCACCCATACGTGGGATAAGTTGTGAGATAAGCCGAAGATGATTAGTCTATTGATATAACTCGGCGCTAACTTATTACGGATCTCAAGTCACCCAGGAAAATTTGTGCGGCAGTGCACCCTAACGGAATAATTGCAAACATGATCCTTATATGAAAACTTAATGTCAAAATTGAATGGCCTCCGATCTTAAATTAAATTCAATACTCTTAAGCGATCGTGATGTTTGCGAATTTTTCTAACGTTTTTGATTACTAGATGTTCGTGAGATCCTGACAAATTTTCCAGTCTGGCGGTCTTGCCTATGCTGGATGAGTTAGAATTGGGTCATTGGGAGTATGTTGGGCTCAATGGGCATCACTGTTGATTGTGTGCTTGAAGTATTTTGTACCATGATAATTCTATATAAATAAAATGGAACTTATTTTTTTCAATTTGATGCAATTGCTACCACTGTCCCTGTCTGCACTCTGCACATGAGAAGAATTTTAAGGATTCTGTGGAAACAATTATCCAGTAGCTACTCCTGAATGTTGAATGCTGATGAGGTGCAGATGCAGTTAGTCACCTAGGTGTCATGAGCCAAGTTGATCTCTTTCAGGTTTCCTAGTGTAGAGCAACTGTCAGTTTGGTATGTAGCGTCAACCGGGGTAACTCCCCGTATTTTCTGCATACTTAGAAATAACTCAAAAAGTAGGCAGCTGAAAAACTTTGTATTTACGGTGTGTATAGCTACTAAAATGATCATGAAGCACTGTAAGTTTTGACATTCTATCATCAACCAGAAAGAAGTTACTGACAAAAAAACGTTTGGCGAGCTGTGGCCCCCAATCGGGGGTGACTTCTCGCACCAAAGGGGGTGACTTCTTGCACATCCCATTTCTCAATAATTGAAAGGCAAATTAAAAGTTTGAGAGTACCAATCCAAAGAGCATTTCTTTATTATCATATATCAGTTGTTTAAAATAAAATGTGAAGTGAAATAATACGTCTGTGACAGGTTGTTTTTGATGTTTGTCTTTCGCTGCCGTCATACCCGACTGCCAAAGGATTTTTTTCCTGATTTTGCCGCGGGAAACAAACTTTTTCTTCAATAATTGCAATCTAATTTTACAGGAAGTAATTTCTCCACATTCTGAACTAATTATGACCCTAAAGTATCAGTAAATTAGCAAATATTATGATTTTTTTTTAATACTATAAAACATGTAAAAAATATATTTCATCAATTCTATAGCAAACTTATTGCTTTAACATGAATACAAGTCATTCTTGGTAAGGTATTGTTATCTTGATTTGAAAATGTCATGAAAAATATAGTTCCTGGGCATCAAACATAAGTTAACACTTGGGCCTAGACTTGTCACCATGTATTATAAACATAGGGTCATTATATAATTAGTTGCCCGTTTTGAAACTTGCTGTGGTGTCATTATTGTAGGTCATTTTCTTCCAGATGTCATTATTTATGCAAAAAATTGCATTTAACTACTTTTCATTGAAGAAAAACAAATATATTTAATAACAAAATAGGTGAGGGGAATCACCCCTGCTTGTTTTTTCATGTGGGGGGACACCCCGCAGTTGCTCATTGGTTAATATCTACATAAATTTACATTTCTTTACAAAATGCTTCCTACGCAACAAACTTATCATATTCCAAGTATCACCACCAAATTTGGTCCTAATCCAATGAGAACTCTGTACACAGCTTTAAAATTTGCTTTACCTTGATTTTTCATAACCAAAATTATCAGGGACCTGAAAAACAAACCTTCACTTTGGCGATTTTTTATAAATTGTGTGCGCGTATCAAATTTCTATAAGTAGCTGATACTTACTAACAAGGACCTGCTCTTTCAAGCTCCGTAGTTTGTTGTGTGGTAACGCTCCTGTGCCAAATAATAACTGCTACTGTAACTGCCAGCAGTGATAAATTGGAGAAGGCCTATAGAAAATTGGCTCTGAAATGCCATCCAGCTTCACTAGGTACTAAAATTCTGGATCATAATTCTCACAACTGGAACTAGAACCAACGCCTGGGAACACCTACTGATGAGTGGTTTACCAGATTATACCGCTTTTAATGTGTTGAACTTTTTTTTTTAATGTGGTAGTTTTACTGAAAATGAAACCTTTTAAGAGAACACATTCTGATCAGTGTTTCACCAGATGATACCGCTTTTAGTGTGAAAAAACTTTTTTTAATGTGGTAGTTTCAACTGAAAATATATTTTTTTAAGAGAGTGTTAATAAATAACTCTGATACCTACTGCGGTGTGATGCTTGGAGTGGGATGTGCGGTGGTTGAAGGGACAGGTGTTTATTTGAAGGGAGACTTGTTGAGGTGTTGTGATGGAAGGGATGGCAGGATGTGCGATGTCAAGGTGGTTGAACTTTGCAAAGGAAGAGTGAAGGTTCACTGTGTTGGGTGGGGGAAGAGTCGTGAGGAGTAGGTGGAGCTCGACTCAGGCCGCATTGAGGAGGCCTCTGGCAGGAGTGTGGGGCCCGTGGGTTGTACAGCAGTGCTGGACCTGTGTGGAGATGGCAATGCATCCTGCACAAGCTTGGTGGGGTCAGTGATCCAGACCCTGGAGGAGTTCAGCAGGGGAAAATTTTTGGCTTGGAGGTGCAGAGGAGAGCAAGTCTGTGCTTGCCATGGTGCATCTTCTTTGTTGCGGTCTGCTCCTGGGGGTGCTGGTGCTTCTGAGCACCGCTGCTTGCCGTTGTTGTTGGCTTTAGCTGCGCCTCCCGTGGATTCGCCTTCCGCACCTTTGCAGTCTGATGTGGCGTCTGGCAACTCTGCTTGCATGAGTGTGCAGGGTTCTGGGGGCTGGGTGCTGAGCGTGCCTGTGGTCTTGTGGACAGCTGGGCTACTGGAGCGGGCGCTGGTTTGTTGTGTGGCTATGTCATACCAAGCTGAGTAATCAGCCTGCTTTTGTGGTCTTGGCGTCGGAGAGGTTTTCACTTGGAGACCATGTGTTTGGGTATCGAAGGGAGTTTGATTGGTGCTGTTCTGTCCGATTCATTTGGGGCTCTTAAGTACATCTGTTGTCATTGTCAAGACTGCAAGGATAATTTGGAGGCAGTCAATCATCTTCAGGGTTCTTTTTCTCAGTTGCTGGTGGCAATTAGAGCACTGGTGGGGCGGGTAGGAGGTGTGATGGTGGGTGCTAAGAGCAAGTGCAGTTGTGAGTCTACTCAGGAAAGTTGGCAGATTGCTCGTCCGGGCGACCGTGGCACTGACAGTTCCTCTGCCGCTGAGTTGTTTAGGAGGGATGTCTTTGAAGAAGTGAGGGAGCTAAATGAGAGGGAGAAAAAGAAGTCCTCAGTTATGTTGAAAAGTTTTGATTGCAAGACTGTCGAGCTGGTGGGAGCAAAATTTCATGAAGTTTGCCGTGTCCTGGGCATTGATATTGATCTGACTGACGTGGTAAAGATTGGTGCTACCGGTCTGTTCAGAGCCAAAGTGATCATTGATGATTGCAGGCACAACTCCTAGGCTGAGGAGCTTGGATGGATTTTGGAGCCTTTTTATCCAGAAGGACCTTACTTACAGGCAGAGGGATGAGTTGCTGGCTAGGAGGCAGGCTCTCACTGCATCAGAGGGTGATAGGGGGGAGAGGAGTGAGTTATTGGCAGCTGCTGCTGGGCGAGGGGCTGGTGTTGGCTCTGGTCAGGGAGGGCCTGTTCTTTCCAGGGATTCCTCTAGTCCTCACAGGCTGGTGGTGGTCAAGGCGGTGGCAGTCGCGTTGGGGGCGTTGAGGTAGCCGTGGCGGCGGTATTAGTGGTGCTGGTAGCCGCGGCGTTGCTGATGACCGTAGATGTGCTAATGACTGTGGCGGTGCTGGTGGTTGCGGGGATGCTGCTGGCCGAGTTGGTGCTGGCAGTCAAGGGAGTGTTGGCGGCCGGGAAGTGCTGGTGGCGGGGGAAGTCCTGGAGGCCAAGGAAGTGCAGGCGGCCGAGGTAGGGCTCGCGAAAGCAGTCGTGGTGCTGGGAGTGGCCGTGGTCCTGGTGGTGGTGGTGGGTGTGGAACTCCAGGTGGCTATGAGGATGGTGTTGTAAACTAGCCAGGCAGTCTTTGAAGATGGATTTCACCATTTTGCAGTTGTGCTGTGTAAATTGAATTCCCTTATGAATAAGGTCTCTTATGTTGGTCATATGGTGCAGCAGTGGGACTTGCAGTTGGTTGGTGTGTGTGAGTTGTTGTCCTTTATTGATTTGCTGGGGTTTCAGCTGGTGAGGAGAGATGTGGTGGGGGCAGTAAAGAAGCATAAGCTTGTTTATGTGTTGCAAACAATTTTAAATTTGTGTAGGTTGAAGTAGGTCTTCCCAATGTTGCTGCCATTTCTCTCATGAATTATGATGTCTCAGTTGTGGTGTCTTACTGTCCGCCCTCTTATTCGGCTGAGGAGAATGCTGAACTGATCAAATTCCTGACGGAGTTTTGTGTTGGTAGGGAGCTTGATGTTTTTGGGTATTTAAACCTGCTTTGGAGAATTTTTAATAATAATTATTTTAATAATTATTTGCCTCCAGTTGATTTGTGCAGTTTCTCGATTGTTCTGCTCTTCTTGGACTCACTCAGTAG
>SDVV010039100.1:0-10664 GCA_016164225.1 Gammarus roeselii | reverse complement strand
GATATCAATGCGTTATGCCTATACCGGTAGCTATATCACGGGTAATATATTACCCGTGATATAGCTACCGGTATAGGCATAACGCATTGATATCATATTACCCGTGATATAGCTGCCTGTATAGGCCTAACACATTGATATCATACTACCCGTGATATAGCTGCCTGTATTGGCCTAACAAATTGATATCACATTACCCGTGATATAGCTACCGGTAAAGGCCTAACACATTTATATCACATTACCCGTGATATAGCTACCGGTAAAAGCCTAACACATTGATATCATATTACCCGTTATATAGCTACCGGTAAAGGCCTAACACATTGATATATTACCCGTGATATAACTACTGGTAAAGGTCTAACAAATTGGTATCCGATTACCCATGATATAGCTACCGGTTTAGGCCTAACACATTGAATCATATTACCCATGATATAGCTACCGGTATAGGCCTAAGACGTTGATATCAGATTACGGTACCTATAAATCATCTTCATCCCGACTCACAGCGTAAAGTGTGCGACCGCATTTGATCGCTCCCTTGCAATATCTGCTGAGAACTTCCTTGTATTGCTGTATGGCTGCTTCGATTTAGCCACCTTTCCAAAGAGCCTCGCAATACCTCTAGCTCTGTCTTTGGGAGGCGAGCAAGTATTGTACCTTACATGCGGTTACAATACCGAGCTAAGTTCAGCCCCTACAGAGCAGCACACCCGCTAGTATGCTGATAGGCTAGTGTAGTTATAGAGCAGCACACCCGCTAGTATGCTGATAGGCCAGTGTAGTTCTAGAGCAGCACACCCGCTAGTATGCTGATAGGCCAGTGTAGTTATAGAGCAACACACCCGCTAGTATGCTGATAGGCTAGTGTAGTTATAGAGCAGCACACCCACTAGTATGCTGATAGGCCAGTGTAGTTATACATTGTATGTAAAGCGTGCGTCTCTTAAGCCCTCGACATGAAATGATGTACGGGATGCACTGTTTCTCTTTGTTTAGTTATTTTCAATTCTTCTTTACCTCTCTGATTCCCATGCGTTATATAAATACAAGGAATAATATTACTGGGACCGCATCTCTTGCGTGACATAAAAGGCTACTAAAATGTGCGGAGCGAGGAGGGACAGGGATACCGTCCTCTATCAAATTCCTCTCTCTTAGACGGTAAGATGAGCGGGGAGAGGAAAGGCTCACGCCTTTCCAACCCCTATAGTTCGGGCCGCTAAATGTGCGTGGTTTTGGTACGGATGAGCAAAGAGGAGTGGGATTGGTAAGATGTTCGTGAGGAGGAAGTTTGATGTTTTGGCGCCGAGTGAGACGAAGTTGAAAGGTCTGTTGGAATATGAATTTTGTTTGGTGTGTGGAAGGAAAACCGACGTGGAAAAAGGTTTGCCACGAGAAGATGTGGGGTTGTCATTGAGTGGTTGGTTAGCTAGTTGCGTTACCGTGTAGGAGGAAGTGTCATCTAGATTGATGTGGATGAAGGTTAAGTTAGGTATAGAAGATCGGCGTTTGTGAGTGCTTAGGTACCTAGGTAGCGAAAGGATCGATGAGGAGCGGGAGCTTTCTTGAATTAATCTGAGAGTGTATTGAGTATTTTATAGGTCAATACAACGGTGGTTCTGAGGGACCTATATTCGAGACTTGGAGGTAACAATGACAATGGAGAGCACCAGATAGGTTTGTGCATGAAGCGAGAGCTTGTGACGAGAAACAGCTTATTCGGTGAATAGAACGCTGATGGATTTTGTGGTGGTTTTGAGGAGTTATTGGGAGGCTGTCCAATGTGTGGATGTTAGAGGGGAGGGTGGAGGAAGGGCATCATCTACTGGTGGAAATGAACGGAGTTCGCAACTGAATCAGTAGCTGCTTACGAATGATGCGACGACGGTAGCAGATTCAAAGGAGAAGTTGTGCCGGCTAGTTTCGGAGTTAGGTGGAATGTGTGGCAAAGGGGAAGTTGTGCCGTCTAGTGTCGGAGTTCGGTGGAATGTGTGACTAAGAAGTTGTGCCGGCTAGTGTCGGAGTTCGGTGGAATGTGTGACAAAGGATAAGTTGTGCCGGCTAGTGTCGGAGTTGGGTGGAATGTGTGACAAAGGAGAAGTTGTGCCGGCTAGTGTCGGAGTTGAGTGGAATGTGTGAGAGGAGGAAGCTGCGAATGAATGGAGGTAAAAGTAAAGAAATGAGTTGGTCGAGGAATGACGATGCATGCGATGTCGGTGTCCGCGTCTAAAGGGAGAGGTAATGGAGAAAGTTTAGTGTTTTAAGTACCTAGGCCCTCAGGCGAAAAAGACTGGACTCGGGAAACTGAGATGAAATCTAGGGTGAAGGAAGGAGGTAACTTGAGTGCACTGAAGAGTGTAATGAGTTGTAGGATATTGGCCATGGAAGTAGTGCTCTAAGTTGCTGGGACAGGAAAGGAAGGGAGGAGGGAAGCGGTGAAGAGAGAAAAAGCCTGCATGTTGTAGTTTTGAAATGTTTGAGAGGCATGGACGGAGTGGTGCTGAGGGATATTTGTGATCAATATTGACGTTCAAATTTGAACGGGAATAGCAAAGGAGTTGGAGGACAGATTCGATCTACGTGTTCCGTGGTGGTTTGGGCACATGGTGAGAATGGACGGTGCACGATTGGTGGAAAAAATTACTATAAAACGGAGGGAATGGGCGTAAGCATTGGGAAGACCAAAGTTCGGTTGAATGGATGGCGTGGCGCTGGCGTTAAGGAGGAGAGAAATCAGTGTGGAGGTAGCGAGCAATAGATGAGTGTGAGTGAAGATTGGTGTAGTGAATTGATGAGTTTTGACGCGGCCCAGGTGTGCGTTCCCGCCTTTGGCATCTCTTTGAAAAATGGGGGTTAGAAGAGCCCAGCAATTATGACGCTGCCGTGTTGTAGGGTCCAGGCAAAACATTTTTTGCGATGAAGGGGTAATTTTTGGAACATGTGAGAAGGGCATAAAAGGAGTGTGAGGTGCGCCTTAACATCAGGCACCCCCCTTCCCCGTTTAGGGGCTTCGGACTTGCGTCTGTATCTATGCCGTGGGTGAAACGATTTGTATATCAAATGTTTCCTAATTCCATAACTATGGATATTACAACACAGAGACCGTATGATCACTGTAACCATCCTCTTGTTCAACTAAAGCATCAACATAGAGGTGTTAGCTACTTAGTTACAACTCACTTATGTGATGGCCTGTGTAACCATGCGAGTGCATACGTGCTCTCTGTACGATGTGTGTCAGTGTCACTCATAAAATTTTCAAGAACAAACATTCGCTTTCATGACTTTTCAGAATTATGTAGATTCTCCAAGGCCGTTAAATGAGCCGTATTGTCCTAGAGTAACCTCATTTTAAACGCTATTAATTGATTCAGAGTACCTCGGTATTCGTTGTATGTTTTTGTCTGAAAATTTATAGTTCACCCGTTATGCCCTCTCAACAAGGTGCAATCAATTTATTGTGTTGGGTGTCACATCTGAAGATGACCCTTATGTTGTCTCCACAGGCACCTGAGGGAGAGAGTCAACCCAACACAGAAGTGGACCTCTTCATCTCCACAGAGAAGATCATGGTACTCAACACTGATCTCAAGGTAAATAGTTTAGTTCCCGAGATACTGTGAATAGGTAGAAACTCAACCAATGTATGTAATTGGGTTCGTGGAAAATAATACTGGGGAATAAAAATACTGCTACTGATCTCTTGGGGTAGCAGTATTATTATTTTGGAAGTCAACACCGACCTTAAGGTCAAGGTTCTTCTGTTTAATACTCACCTCCATGTGATGCATCCCTCACTAATCTTTAGAGTGGAAGCAATTGCTTTAACTATAGGCAATGAACTAATGATGTTCAGCGAAGAGGGAATTGCGCAGAGCTTCTTCACCCTGCTTTTGTAATCCTTAACTAAGTGCTATCCTTTTCTACGGCAATTTTATTCTAAATTCGGTTATCCTAAACTTCATTTCAGCCGTCTCTTTGTCGCATTTACTTTTTGAAATGGGAGCAAGCTGTTGCTTTTAAATCAAAGTACTTGAAGCCCCGACCCGCAGAGGTACATTAGTGAGCACCTCCACCGCCCCTTTCAGGAACCAAGTCCGCTGTGCTATACAAGCATGCATTCACTGACTAATGAAATCTAATTTAAAAACTGAGTACATTTCCTCATAAGCTCTACTGTCAGAAAAATGAATTGTTGGAAGGCTCTAGGTACAAGTGTTGAATTCTCAACCACTTGGTTACTCTAGGGGACACGATCTCTCTAACCTACTCTTCCGTAATAGGGATGATGACCGAACTTATCTGCCGTCTTTTTGCAGGAGATCATGATGGACCACGCCCTCCGCACGATCTCCTACATCGCAGACATCGGAGACCTGGTGGTGCTGATGGCCCGACGAAGGATGCTGCCCACCGATGACCCTAACTCTCTGCAGAAGCAGCCGAAAATGATTTGCCACGTCTTCGAGAGCGACGAGGTGTGTACCTACTGAGGAGTTACTTCAATGTGTCTAGGAATTTGGTATTGGAGTTCTTCGAATGCCGTTGGATTGAGATGCTGGGTGACCATCGTGGCCTACAATATTCTGCCGTTAAATTTATTGTGGCAAATCGGAAACTTTTTTGTTGTCCAGAACAGGAATGCAATTAAGGTAAAGTGAGCTGCCCAAATTCTTTACACGTATTTCTACCAAAATGTTCTTCATAAACCATAGCTGCTCCCCAAACATGTCTGCGCTGCACGTTTCCATTTGGTTGGTCATTGGTTGCTATCACTTCAGCTGTTCCTGGTGTATCAACGTTTAATGCGCGTTGGTTTCGCCATTCAGGCCCAGTTCATCGCCCAGAGCATTGGACAGGCGTTCCAAGTGGCCTACCTTGAGTTCCTTAAGGCCAATGGCATCGAAGACCACAGCTTCGTCAAGGAGATGGACTACCAGGAGGTGCTCAACTCTCAAGAGATCTTTGGAGACGAGCTGCAGATGTTCGCCAAGAAGGAACTACAAAAGGAGGTACGAAGTTACTTATCTCGCGTACAGAAATCAAAATGGTTTAAATGAGAAGTGCAAGTGAAATTTTGCGTATTGTGTTCGTGAAAGCTGTCTGGTCATGCTGCTGACACTGATCTCGGACCTCACTCATGACACGAGTGTGTGTTTCGCGGTCCTGATTAACCTTTTTTGGTGAGCGTAAAAAAATCCGGCGCATGCGACGCAAGAGAGGAGTGAAAGGTGCGTCTTACCTACGGCCTCCTCCCTTCTGGGGGATTACGTCTTGCGTCTGTATTCGTGTGCGTGACCCCGAATCTTTCGTCAGAGCGTGGATGAGTAAACACTTTTGGAGGAGTATCAATTTACTTTAATTGAAAATGCTGTCCTAAAAAAATCGGGGTTCCTTTCATTTCTGTTGTTTATTCCCTGGTTGTTCTAAAAACGTCTCAGAAATTATGTTCGATCAAAAAAATCGCGAAGAGTTCAAAATTGTTGAGGTAATCATGATAAGCAAAAATTCATTTGAAAGCTCTTGAAGAGTACTACAACCTATTACAGGATGTTTATAAAGCGGCTAACAATTTCAGCGCTCTGTAAAAGCGACATCACATGACATTTTACTTTGAATTCGTGAAATGGATTGAAAAAGAGTGGACTTCCCATTTTTAAATGTAGCAAATGACAACAATTTCATTTCTACTCCGAATTGGGACCCATTTTTATGAGTGCAGATCTGATCGCTTTGGATAAAACGTGCACCTGCACGTCCGACTTTTTCATTGCTAATTTCTGGCGCGACCTTGCTTAGCAGTTTCTTCAGATATTAAATTCTCGTTATCTTGCGTTCGAGGACAGTGAATTCCGCATCTTCCCAAATCCAGTAGTCGAGCGAGCTAAGGTGAGCTATAAGCTGGAAAAGGCTGGTTCATTTGGCGGCTGATAACTCGCTCCGGAAACTTGTACGATATGAATGCTCTGAGCAGAGAACAGGAGCACCATCCTGTTTATAACAGAATTCTCCCAGTAAGTTCCTCAATCACATTTTTTTGTTTCGTTTCCTCCTATGTTTTTTTGCTATCTTGATAAAATACGTCGTTCAATAGATGTTGAGGAGTAGTATAATGGAGTTCTTTTTTCAATATTTAAATGTTACAAGTTGTACAGGATGATTTGTTTGTGAAATGTTGAAAATTCTCAAAACAATTGATGATCCACTCCGTGCGGGGAGAAGTTTTAGCGTTGACAATCATATTGATATGGCAGGATGTTCTGTCAACTTTAGGAGAACATGATAGATTCGTTCAAGTGGTACAGATCTCAATAGCCTTTCTGTCGCTGGCTTCAATGTCTGTAGGCACAACTCGATTTGCTCACCCAAGTGACTTATAATTAAGTGGACGATTATAGCAACAAGCACCGACTGGATACTCGTTGCGACAGTAGCTATGGGTAAACAGACCAACGCTCCTTGGGAAAGTTGTTTTGGGATTTCAAAATAAAATCCTAACTATCAAACATAAACGCTGTAAACAAATCGGCAATTTTGGTGCAAGTAACGGTCATTGCTGGGAGACGTGATCGTTTCACTGGGGCGGACGATGTTTGGCTTAAACGACCACCTTACGGTCTCCTCTCGGCACCTTGCCAGGTGGTGGTGCCGAAGATGAAGAGCGAGATTCTAGGTGTGGTGGTGGTGGAATCAGGCTGGGGCTCCATGGTACCCACAGTGGTCATCGCCAACCTCTCACCTTACGGCGCGGCGGCCAAGTGCGGCCAGCTCAACATCGGCGACCAGATCATCGCCATCAATGGCGTATCGCTCGTGGGCCTGCCGCTGTCAACGTGTCAAAACTACATCAAGGTTGGTGAAGGCTAAACAAACCCATGGTGGTTGGTGAGCATTATTACCGACGATCCGTGTGGGCGAGTTGAGCTTTGCTGATTGGGTGATCACGGTCTGGGTGATCAGTATTACTTGGATATACAATTTTTTTGAACATAATTCCTGTACACAAAAAACACTCACCTTTCCACTTACGCGGTAATATCAGTAGCGACGTAGAAACTTGTATCAACCCTGCAGGGATGTTCTGAACTGATTCTGCTCAATGTTCAAGAAAAAAAGTATTGACCAACGGTTTGCCTCGTCGCTGACCGACGTTGTGATTCAGCTGAATTTGCTCAGTAACAGAAACAATATTCAGCAAGTGATTGCGCGAGGAACGCGATGCTTTCGACCGGCACCCTTTTTTCTTGGAGCCAACTAGTGATTGAGGGGCAATAACGATTGCTCGTTCCCTTACAGAATACCAAATACAACACAGCAGTAAAGCTGACCGTGGTGCCCTGCCCTCCAGTGGTGGAGGTCAAGATTCGGAGACCCGACACTAAGTACCAGCTCGGCTTCAGTGTACAAAATGGAGTGGTGAGTGGAAGGGTAGGGGAACAGTTATTGGTATAGGAAGGAGACTGTTTACTGAGTAGTGAGTGAAAAGGAAGCGGACGCTTGGAGGAGGTGTAAATGTGTTTATATGCTGTTAAGGAGCACCCGAAAGAGGAAGGGTAATAGAAGTTTATATAATCTTTAAATGCATGGTGTTGATAAGTTGTGCAGTCTTTACACAGACTATGTCGTGATATTAATGCCTAAGCTACTCAGCTTGTTAACGTAACTTGTCTTAAGGCCCAGCTACTCGGCTTGTTAACGTAACTAGTCAAAATGATAGTGTTTGGAAAATGAACCTTGAACGAGTTAAATTTGTGAAGTCCTGTTTAAACGAATTCTCAAATAGTAAAGAGTGTTATAGTTGCTGTCTAAGAAACAATGCATTGTCAGCTTCTGGTTTGTGTGTGTGTGGTAGGAGACACTGCACTAAACCACTTAGAGGTAGGTGGTTTACTAGAGATTAGATTGTACTGCCAAGGCTTTCTAATGCACTGGAGCCAACGTGATGGTTTACTGGGCTAGCCTACCCTTACGTTCAATAGTCTTTTGCAATGACCTTGACAATCCTTCAATTACTTGAATGTTCCCTCCATTGTGGTCAAACCTCAAGTACCGTCAATCATGTCACACTCTTCCCTCAACCCAGCCTTATTTCAGACCCTTTAACACCTCCTCTCCAGATCTGTTCCCTGCTACGGGGCGGCATCGCCGAGCGGGGCGGCGTGCGTGTCGGCCACCGTATCATAGACATCAACAGCCAAAGCGTGGTGGCCGTGCCGCATGAGAAGATCGTCAACCTGCTCGCAACCTCAGTAGGGGAGGTTAGTGAGTGGAGGGGAGAGAAGTCCACGTGCTGCAGAGACGGCGGTGACCATTGTTTGGCGACATGGGTAGCGCTTTCCTGGACCAGAGTACTCTAGTGACATGACGGATAGCTTTCAATTTTTTCCAATGCAGGCCTAATAAGCGTGAGGTTCTTCTTAAGGGAAAACGTTAGGAAATAAGATTGAGAGACTTCCTAGTACTCTAGAGTCAATGTCCTTCTGGCCCCGAACGGAAAACATTAGCAATTTTGTCTACAAATGGACGCAATCTATGCGTTTTCTGTCAAACTTCGCCAATACCGGAATTAGTATAGTTTGTTCATCACCTGAAGTGAATGCCGTTTAATTTCTGATTTTGGCAATGCTGCAACACTTCTATATTGAGTTCTTAGTGCTGTCTTACATTGAATCACCGCTCATTGGTTGTTTTCACTGATATGTCAATGGCGTGCAGATGTTCACTTTTAGTGAATTTACAGTTCTTCATTAGTTGGAGCTTCGACTGCAATTTTTGTGAAAACCTCAACTGATATATCTTTTGTTATCTCAATTCTCTCGATAAAAAGCTATTTCTCTGTTATGTATGAGCTGAGACGAGAGGACCGGGGGAGCTCGGGAGACTTTGGTTACCCTCCGGGATTCGTCGGGCTCTTTTGGGACCCAAGGTACCTCTGCCACCCCACTCCCACCCTAAAACGCTTGAGGGAAAATTTTGTTATTGCAGTTTACATGAATACTAGCGTTGAGAGGGAGAGCCACATCGAGGCTGGTCGAGGTGCGTTGAGATTAGTCGAGTTGGTCTCGACGAGACAAGCTGAGATGAGCTGAGACGAAGGGTCTCGGGAACCCGGGGAGCTCGGAAAGACCCGGAGGACTTGGGTTACCCTCCGGGATTCATCGAGCTCTTCTGGAACCCAAGGGACCTGTGCCCCCCCCCCACCCTATCACCTTAAACAATATGTGCGAAACCAATAATCTGAGCAATTTTTTTGCTCATGACGAACCTGTCCCTACTTTTTTCTTCACAATCCACAATTTTGTCATGTATAATAATTCTGGTGTATTTGTGCGGGAGTTCCTGTTTGTGGTTTTGTGAATGGGTGTTTTTTCTTTAGTCTGTGCTCGCTCGGACCATATGTAGTTTCTGGGGTTGACCTGGACTGCGTAGCTACACACCTTGTGACGCGTTCTGGTTAGAGTTGATTTAATCCGTGAAACCAGACCCTGTAATAATTTCGACGATACTGTCTGTGCTCACTGGCGCGCGTGCATACTACTCGTGGAGTTCTGAGTGGTTGGAGGCGGGGATTCGTTTCGTCTGAGTCTTTATCTTACCTGAATAAATAAATTGTACCTCTACTAAACTAGACCGCGTAGCTGTAAACATTGTGTTGCGTTGTTGTCGGAGCTGACTTTGTCCGTATAGCAGTAAACCTTGCACCAGTCTCTACGATGATACCTGTGCACACTAGCGTGCGTACATATCACTCTGGAAGTTCTAAATGATTGGAGGCGAGGATTCGTTTCGTCTGAGTCTTCCCTGAGTAAGTGTAGTGTACTATAATCGACCTAGACCGTGTAGCGTTCTAGGTCGTGTTGCGTTGCTGTCTGAGCTGACTTTGTCCGTGTAGCCGTAAACCTTATACCAATCTCGACGATGCTACCTGTACGCACTAGCGTGCGTACATATTACTCCTGAAGTTCTAAATGATTGGAAGCGGAGATCCGTTTCGTCTCAGCGTTTATGTTGAGAGCACTTGCGCGCGTCTGACATTGTTAAAATTTTCAAATTTTTCTAATGTTAACCGCGTTGTTTTTTCTCGCATACTGAGACGTGCGAGCCTTCTGGAATCCATGATCATCGAGCCCCACGGGGTAGCCTATTATGACTCGCGTTGAGGCTCTGGTGGAAATTAGGATCAAATCAAATCAAATCCTCGTTCCGTTGATTTGCTTTAAATGATGCTCTAAACGAGCTATCATCGTTCAGTGTACTTGTTATAAAGGATGCTCTGAACGAACTGTCGTCGTTCAGTATACTTGCTATAAAGGATGCTCTAAACGAACTGTCGTCGTTCAGTATACTTGCTATAATGGATGCTCTAAGCGAACTGTCGTCGTTCAGTATACTTGCTATAAAGGATGCTATAAACGAACTGTCGTCGTTCAGTATACTTGCTATAAAGGATGCTCTAAACGAACTGTCGTCGTTCAGTATACTTGCTATGAAGGATGCTCTAAACGAACTGTCGTCGTTCAGTATACTTGCTATAAAGGATGCTCTAAACGAACTGTTGTCGTTCAGTATACTTGCTATAAAGGATGCTCTAAACGAACTGTCGTCGTTCAGTATACTTGCTGTAAAGGATGCTCTAAACGAACTGTCGTCGTTCA
>SDVV010039099.1:0-10664 GCA_016164225.1 Gammarus roeselii | reverse complement strand
ATATATCAGTGTTGATTATGATTGTTAAAGCGTTGGCAATGAATTTACAGGCTCACCCCAATTTGGTTAGCAAGTTTTATGTATGGTGGTACTGTTTGAATAAGATTTTTTGTTGTAATGTTGGATGTGTTGCTCTTACCATTTTTGTCTATTATAACGAATATTGAATAAATCCACTCTAACATTTTACTACAGATCTGTGATGTAAGGTCCGCAGTCAACAAGATCTAGGATATAAATCATACTTAATGTACGTAATTAGCGAAATATATCAATAAACGACAACATAGATCAAATATCAATGAATGCAAAAAGGATTGCCATACACCGCCAAAAACGTTAGTACCTAACCTAACCAGCTTAACCAATAATTATATATTTTTAATTCGAGTTTGATGGGTATGTATTATATTTGGTCATTATTTAGGGCAATGCACATATAAAATCCCTCCACATGGCTCTATTTAACGTAGCTTTTTTAATATCACACACCAGGTACACACATACACGCTTTGTACGCATTTGAAGGGTTGGTCACGGCACAATGTAGTCGTTTCTATTGTCAGTACCGGCACAATGTAGACGTATACAGGGCTGATACCGGCACATATGCCGGCATAATGTAGACGTATACAGAGGTCGACGCCGGCACAAATCCCGGCACCTTGTAGGCGTATACAGGGTTGATGCCGGCATAATGTAGACACACATTTGAATACATATGCAGGGTTGGTTAACATCTGTTACATTTTACCTCTCTAACCCCTCCTAAACATTGGAAAATGGTCCTACAATAAACATACAATAAGCTAACAACAAGACCAAGCTGATAACAAATGGAATCTTCTATATCTATAATATCCACGTCAATCATTGGAACAGGATGTAAAAATAAATAAAAAACACTAAAAAAAATACAACATGCAACTAAATTAGACCTGAAATACTGTTCTCCAATGCAGATACAATCGCGATATACCCTAATATTCCAAAATTGTATAAAATAACCACAGATTGCATTGAAGATGAAAACTCTACAGAGAAAATACAAAAAATAAAGACACATACTAGAACTCTCGAGTTATAATAAAGCAAGAAAATCAATTCTCTATCATATCCAAAACATACATTAAAAATAATGATGTACGAGGAAAAAACTAGCATGTAAACCAGTAGGAACCAATCGCACCCCAAATACAGTCATCTATAGGATAAAAACGTATATAAATACAATATACATTAAAAAATATAATAAAATACAAATATACATAGCCTCAAAACCTCCCCAAAATATATATTCGAAAGGAAGGGGCGAAAGCCCCCCCGTCACCCGTTAGTCACCCCGTAAGCCAGCCGTAAGCCACCCGTAAGCCACCCGTACGACCCCCGTAAGTCACCCGTAAGCCTCTTTGGCCTGTTATCTGACTCACGATAAGCTTAAGTCCCCAAAAGGAAATAACTTTGGCAAAAGTAATGAACTTAACACAAAAGTAGTTAATAATTACAATACAATAATACTTCCAACTATAATTAAATGCCTCAGCAAAGCTGAACGTAGAAATGTATCATTACCTTGACAGGGTGTAGGGCCTCGAACGGAGTATATACGGCACGTGATTAATGATTCCTATGAATGACATGTAAAGGTGCCATCTCGCTGTTAGGCAGGGTCACGAGTGGAGTGCCATGGGGGATAGCGCGTGCGTGACATTGATGGATAGAGGTCTTCCGCTACGAGTGGCGAGCCCAGTGGTATCAATTCCTATTGAATGCTACTGTAAGACTGTTTTAAATAGCAACGCTGCCTGTGACACTAAATAATACCAAATGAGTGTACCCGCGTGAATGACGAAAGTACATCCACGTCTACAGGTTTCATTCTCTAAATGTTCCTAATATGTAAATGTTCCTATTATGTAAATGTTCCTATGTAAAATGTATTAAATGAATAATTATAAACTTGTTCATCCACAGTCGTGAACGTAAAATTCCATCGCCTACCTCTTATATACCAGGCTAACATTTTCTTGCAGATATGATAATTAAATAACTTGAACTCATACAATAACACGTACCTTTTACAATACCTATTTACAAACCATGAATAATCATAAACATTCAATAACAAAAATCAGGGCAATTTTAGCTCCCGTATCTCCTAAACAAATATATATATAAACATATACTATTAATAAAGAAAAATATATACTACACTTACAGTCAACCTGCTACCCAATACAGCTCAAAATCAACCAATGAAAAAAACATGGAAGCTTTAATACCAAAAAATACTTGAATTACTAAATAAATAAATATTACTATATTTAAACATATAGTATTAAAAACAATATCTCCCTCACGTAATCATAAACAATCAAAATCTACGTTTTCAGCCCCATAATTTCCCCCGAGGGCCGTTTCAGATCACTTTTTTCTTCCGAGGACCGTTACAGGTCATTTTTTTCCCCCGAGGGCCCGTTTCAGACCCACTTAGACGCCTCCATGGGAAACGCTATGTGCAAATTCCCGTAGAGAAGTACGTTTTCAGATCACTTATATCTACTCTGATGTCCCACTGTATCGAGCTAATGATCAATATGCCCCAGCAATCCGGATGATCTCCAGCTCGCACCTTCGCTCTTGATTTCGACGTGTAGTTGATCCCAGTGTACCAAGGAAATGTTTACTCTGCTCCTCCAATCCGCTGGTATTCATTTCTTGATTTTGCTGTTGACATTGATGCACAATTATGTTTGGTGTATAGCGCCAATATTTACTTGATCCCAGCTATTCTGCTATTCTTAAGTTCTACCTTTTTCAGTTATCATCGACAAGTAGTTGTCTCAGTGCTTCGAGGCAATGTGTACTCGGACCCAGCAAACCCACTGTTCTTCAGCTCACCCATTCGCTGTTGACATCGACGGGCAGTTGTCTCAGTGCTCCGAGGCAATGTGTACTCGGACCCAGCAAACCCACTGTTCTTCAGCTCACCCATTCGCTGTTGACATCGACGGGCAGTTGTCTCAGTGCTCCGAGGCAATGTGTACTCGGACCCAGCAAACCCACTGTTCTTCAGCTCACCCATTCGCTGTTGACATCGACGGGCAATTGTATCCAGTGTATCGAACCAGTGTTTACTCCGCCACAGAAAACCCGCTGTCCTCCAATTCCCACCTTCTGCTCTTGACATCGGCGGTTCCAGAGGCCGGAGCTCGGGCAAGATTGCTTTCCGTTAAGCAGCAGGAAAGTCATTAGGACGTTTTTGCTCCGCTAAACAAAGTGGCGTCGGCTGCCGACAACCGTTCAATCGTTTGTGTGAACTAATAGCAGCCTTGGAGCCTATTGGTGTAAACCTTTTTTTGATGACTCTAAGAACGTTTTTCGTTAAGCGTTGCTATTGTTCATTGTGAAGTTAAAAATAACAGTGAATTACAAATAGTTGTTTTTAATCGCCTTCAAAATGTACTATTTTTTGATTAAATAAAATTCCAAAAAATCAAATACCATGACATCATGCAATGTGTGTCAAATGCTGATTATATTTTTTTCCTCTCGAAATATTTCGATCATATTTGTTGTGTTCAGTATAGTTATACTCCTAATACCAAAGCTTATCAACTATAAAAAAGTGCCTTGCGATGTCCCATTATCGATTTGGTGAACACTTGAATATGATAAGCAGCCCGGGCGTCTCTCAAGAAACGTTCTGTCACCACGTATACGTTTACTAGCCATGCATGAGTATTTGTTAGAATTCTGATACCGTAACCTATTGGGTGCCGTAGGAGGCGACAACTAAGGTCAGAGCGCGGGAGCTAGGGATCCTCTCTTATGTAAATTTCTCCTTCAAAGGCGGCAAGATGAGATGCGGGAGGAAAGGCTCACGCCTCTCTGAACTATATAGAAAGGGCCACTGAGTGTGCGCGGTCGTAGTACGAATGAGGCAAAGGGGAGAGATATTGGTGAAAAGTTTGTGAGGAAGAATTTGATGTGTTATCGCTGAGCGAGATGAAGTTGAAAGGCAAGGTCGTAAGTAAATTTGGCCGGGCAAGTGGAAGGAAGTCGAGCATGGCGGAAGGTTGGGCACGAAAGGGGTGTGATGTTGACATTGAGTGATCGGTTGACTAGTAGCGTTACCGACTGGAAAATTTCATCTAGTTTGATGTGGGTCAAAGTTAAGTTATGTATTGAGAAATGAGCATTTATGTGTGCTTACAGACCTGGTAACGAATGGAGCGAGGAGAAGAGGGAGCAACTTTTGAATAACCTGAGAGAGTGTATTGAGAGACTTGACGGTTCTGGGGGACCCAAGTGCGAGAGTTGGAGACGTAGTGGTGGAGGATGTAGTAAAGAAACAAGTACACATAGAAAAAGATGGTCCTAGGTGCAGTAGTGAAGAGAGCACAGTTGAATTTTGTACTGCTTTTGAGAAGAGTGGTGAGGAGGCTGATGGATGTGCGGGAGTGGAGAGTGGAGGGGGGAGGAATGTCTGACCGGTAGACGAAAAACGAAGAGTGAAGCAGAGGCGGAATGGGAATAAATGAGTGAGAGGAGGAAGAGAAGTAGTGAAGGTCGCCATGCCGAGTGCCTTAAGAGGGGTGGAGTAACGATAGTCGACTGACTGGTGAGTGTTTTGTTTCGAGTTTGGTGCCGATTGGTTGGCGCAGTGCTAGCATAAGAGATAAAATGAATGCTGAAGCTCAGGAGGTTTCTGTTTGTTTTGTGTTGTCTGAAAGTTGTACGGACGAGTGTTAATCAAGAGGATTAGAGACGGTACGGTGGTACTATAAGCCAGGAGAAGTGTGACGTCAGAAGTGGTAGAGGGTGTTCCGATCAGATTAGTGGTGCGAGACAAGTATGTGAGAAGTACTTTGCGAAGGGAAAGGATGTGTTCCTGGCCTTCGTGGATCTGTTGGGTCGACAGAGAGGCGTTTTGGAGGGTGTTGCATTTTTATGAAGTGGGTTGAGAGCGGTTCAGAGTTTCTAAGTTGATAGAAGAGCATGTATCAGAGTAGGGAGTACTTGGTTGATAGTGGAAGTGGGACCAAGACAAGGATGCGTTCAGTCCCCCTGGCGTGTTCAGTCTCTACGGGGATGGAGTGGTCAGGGAGGTGAATGCGAGTGTAATGGATCTATGTTTAGAGCTGATTTGAGCAAAAGTGCGGAGCTGGCAGTTGAGTCAGTTACTGTTTGTGTATGATACGGCACTGGTTGCAGATTCGGAAGAAAAGTTCAGCCGACTATTGTAAATTTTTGGTAGAGTGTGTGAGAGGAGGAAGCTGAGAGTTAATGACAAAAAAAGAAAGGTAAAGAGATATTAAAGGAATTTCGATGCGAACAGAATTAGTGTCCTCTTAAATGAAGAGTTGTTTGAGAAATTCAGTGTAATAAGAACCTGAACTTTTATGTGGAGAAGACTGAAATAGTGAAAATGGAGTTGAAGTTACTAGTGAAAGAAGGGTACACTGAAAAGTGTAATAGCTGTAGGATATTGGATTTCGAAGCAACGACAAGGTGGTATAAGGGGATAGTTGTCCCAACTGTGTTCTACGGGGCTGAAACATGAGGGGCGAGAGCAGAAGAGAGAAGAAGGTTGAATGTTCTCGAGAGGAAAATTTTTATGGAAGGCTTAAGTGACGCTGAAGGATAGATCAATAATGACGTTGTTGAATTAGTAAGGAGATGGTGAGGAAGTTAGGAGACAGGGTACGTAGATTCACTTGTTCTGAGATGGTTCAGGCAGGTAGTGAGGATGGATGATGGGAGATTGGTGAAAAGGGTGATGTAAGCGGAGGTGCGTGGCCGTAGGCCTGGAGGTAGACCGAAGTTTGGGTGGATGGATGCAATGAAGCGGGTGTTCGGAAGGAGAGACATAAGTATGGAGGAAGCAAGAGTGTGTGCATTGAATAGGCGTGAGTTTTGACTCTGCCCTGGCATCTCGTTCAGAAACAGGATAAATGTGGGTGATGAAGAGCCCGGTTACTACAACGCAGCTGAGATAAACCAGTTAACGCTGTCGGGGCCTGCTGTTGACACTGTTCTCGGGCCTCACTCCTGGTCCGAAGTGTGTGGTGCGGGGTCATGGCCAGACCATCTAGCACCAAAAGGCTAGTCTGTGCACTCAGGCTAGTCTGTCTGAGTGCACGAGTGGGATGTGAGATGCGCCTTTCTGTCCATCACCCCCCTTTCTAAGGATTTGACCAAGTGTCTGTATCTGTTTCTAAATCAATCAAACTTCTGACAGACTGGTCAATGTGAAATCCAATGATCAGCTTATCGTCTAGAATCAAATCGTGATACTTAATTTGAGTCACTCACTCCAATTCATTGCTGTTAAATAAAACATTTAGCAGGTGCGGGTGATGTCGAGGCGTAACCAGTCCCAATTTAATTCAACTCTCGGGATCACTCAGTCGGTTACTTGAAAACTACGTTGAAATGTTCATTGATAAAGATTCAACATAAACAACGACTCTGTCAATGTTGCTAGATTAAGTATAAAAGACACTTCCAATTTGTTATAAAACATTGATGAAACTAGCATAAATGCTGTTCACTGATCCAGTGGGGAAGCGTTTCCACGTACACCGTAAGCTTACAACTTTCTCCACAAAAATATCCTTACCAACCGTATCGAATGCCTTAGGCAGGTCAAGAAACAGAGAAACGTAATAAGATTTATCATGTAATGATTGAAATGGATCACAACCTAGATTGACAATTGTTAAAGTTACACGTTATACATAACATTATTTGCAATAAAAGCCTTGTTCAATTTAGTGTGGATTATATTTGAAATTGTTTGTTAAGAAATAGACTGAAAAGATCGAACTTGGACGATTTTTGGACTCACTGCAAAAACCACCGCCCTTGAGAATAGGGCCCGGGCATGGTGAAGAACGTTGGAACGAACCCGTTATTAGATTCTTGTTTCCAACTGTATGGCAGAGAAATTGAGGAATAAATCTACAACTTAAAGGACGATATTGGGTAGAATGTCATCACGAACATAGTACTCGTTTTAAAATTAAATAACATTTTTGTTCACTTTTATTAGCATGAGTGGGGGAGAGTAAGCATACGATGTAATTTAGTTAAATATTGATGGGCGGAGTACCAACCGTTCGTGGCCTATTTTTAATTAGTTCCGTTGCGATTGATGTACAAAACGAGATGAAGGGCTTGTTGAGTTTATTACCATTAACAAAAAGCGAGATTTAACTATTATCTGCATGCCGACCAAACACTTCACTTGTATTTGACCATGTATTGCGCTCTCTGAGGAGCCCCTGTTTATAAAAATACAATTGTTTCCAGATTTTATCCTACAGCGATACGTATTAGACACCACGATTGATACACCATTATAAACAACACCCGATAAGCAGCTATCGCTGGAGGAAAAATTTCATCAAATTTTTTCAATCAGAGAAATCCTAGTAATTGACAATCTCTGGAAACAAGCCAAAGCCTGCCGACTAATTCGAAAAATCATCAATTTTGGGATGTTTAAGCGGCGGATTTAAGGAATTTTTGTGAACGCCTTCGAATTTACTCACGTTGATGCACTCAGAATGAGTCATTGCAGCCTTACTATTTTGCACGATCGTTCAGTAGTGGTCGTACAGATGACAAATTCGTAACTCGATCATTACAAACGACATGACGACTGGCAAGACTGTCGGCGTAATAGTGGATCAGAGACTTAACTGAGGAGATCTCGTATTATTTGTTGCCGGGAAATCATCCAAGCCTTGTGGCATCCGTTCCAAAATTAAAGGTTGTCTCAGGACTTCTGCGAAAAGTATTTTGTACTTTTCATCCTTCTCTGGCATATTGTGTAAGCGTGTATGCTTCTACCTACAAAGCACGCGCGTAGGACCTATCATTCTTAGACACAAGCGTCTCATCAAAACACTCTCACATGCTAGCAGACGTGACCACAGGTTGCCTCTCTTTTGCCAAGGGAATATGCTCCCACGGTGTCACATCACTAACTTTTCTGCTGCGATGATTGCTTACAAGCCTTTGAATCATCTAACTTACATTGATAACGATTTTTCATTAGAAATAATTCAATGTATAATTTTTGGAACAATTCGGATTTGCGAATTTCTCATAACACGCCAACACAGTCTCAACTAGTTATAAAATTCAGAGCAGCGAAAACTTGGAATTCGATTGCCATAGATATGATGGTATAGCTACTTTCAAGAGTACACTAAAATTATACCTGTCGAACCTTGTACGTGCAGGAATTCTTGAATTGTAATTTACTTCCGCTATACAATTTACCGTGTCAATTATTTGTGATTCGTCGGTCTCATTTTGTAGGTATTTTCATTCTATTTTTTTCCTGCTTCATATACTCAAATTTCCAATTACACTGTTCACCTAGAAAACCGCTCATAACACATTGAAATGTTTTCGTCCTGTGCATATGTTACATGTCATGCTAATTTTGCAGGTAATTGTTAACATGTTGTTCACATTAACAAGGCAATGTAGTAGAATAATTGTGGACGTCGTCAAACGTTGTCCTTCACTCAAACATGACAGAAAATCCCTGTTTCTAAACGCGTATTTAATGGGTAACTTATCCTCCGCTAATATCACCACTGTCAATCTATCTCCTTCTTGGCTTTTTCTGCTGTTGTGCCACATCCCAACATGCGAAGTAGCTGAACACCGCAGCCCAGACTGCTGTGCATGCTCGTGTTAGCTTGTTTTGAAACTTTATCAAACCCTCCTTACCAGTGTTGATCCGTACCCAGAAAGAAAAGTTACGCCGAGTCGATTACCAGTGACGTTTGTCGCTAGACAAAAATCTTCACGAAAATTTGTCTCCCCTCTGAGACAATTAGCTAGGTGAATGTTTTCGATCTGGTCTAGAGAAGTACATAGATATAACTATAAGCAAGATTAGTTTTACCTTCCTATATATGTGTGGTTTTTCAGTTTTTACGACAGTCAACTAATTGTTTGGGGAATTGTGAACAAGAGCACCCGGAGGCAGCCAACCTGACATGTCTACTGTTGTGTACAGACTGAACGACGGGTGGTATCTGTACTCTGCTCTTCTGAGCGGCAATGAAAAACAGAGGGTTGTGCTGAAAATCGATATAATTGAAGTTAGGTGCTAGCGGATTCACAATTTTGGCACTCCTCAAATCACCATCCGTTTATGATTCATTAGTTAGCTAATGAACGGATTGACGATCAGTGGACCTTATTGGTGGAATGACTACCTCTGGTATTTAAGAATAATAATAAGATTACTCGGGGCCGGACTTACAGTTTATGAATCATATGCAAATGCATGCGCCCAAATTAGCCCCAATAAGACACTGTGTTTAGGTAAGCTATACCAATGGACCCCTTCGCCCGTCCCCATCAACCAGCATGTGCCAGAAGGGCGCCAGCTTGTAATGCTTGGGGTCTTGTGGGGGCTCTCTGTCCAGTTCGCAGTAGACGGGATACAGGGGTTCGTAAATCTTTTATTTTTTGCATTAGACTATTCTGCCTTACCGAAAGCATGTCGTACTCCACGAAGGATTGTAAGATAACAAATATCATGGATAAAAAGCGCGAGCTGTTGCTATTCGCAGGCCTCGTTATCCTGGATACAAGCAATTTGCTTTTCCCTAATGAACTCATTTTACGATGCTCATAAATGGCAAGTTGGTCTTAGTGTACTTTACTGGTCTGATAATAACAGGGGCAGAGAAGTCGAATCATGTAGTGCAAACAACAATAAGAAGGTTTATATTTTTCTTAGTTGCATGAATAGTTTTAACAGATTTGTTTATCATGACCTGCCGATGGTGTTGACTGTAAGATGATGTTGTACGACATGGTGTGGTTCTGTTTCAAATATGAACAGCAAGATACAACTTAATCACTACAACCCTGTTAAACACACGTAACTTTAAACCAAACGTTAACAAACATATTAAATTGTCAATCTTCGAATTGGGTTGCTCGATACAACGCCTGTTCCACAAAAATTATTCAGGTTTCATAGTTCATTGTCTCCCCTAATAAATCAATTCGTTATAAATGTAAGTCCGTGTACCAGCAAGGCCACGTATCTCCGACTGACAAATCGTGGCATTGCTCACAGAGCCCGACGATTCAATGAACGGTTTCTTGACAATTTATGACATTCAAGGCGGTACATCTTTTTAAAACTCGCTCCAGGAAACTATTCCGAAACTGCCAAAACTTTGAAAGAAAACCAATTTGAAGCAGAGCAGCTTTCTGAAGCGGAGGGGCTGCCTCACTCTCTGTCGTGCTCGACCGGTCTGAGTGGCAACACATGATACTCTCGTTTGCTGACTGATTACAGGCGACCACTGGCGAGGATGAATTGACCAGCTGCGTCCATTAAAGAAGGATGGAGGCGATTGTGGGCGAACGCAGGCGGCGACGAGGCGATGAGCTGCTTCCGGTGAAATGGGACAGAGGCCGGTGGGGAAAACACTAACGAGGACGACGTGACCAGCTGCGCACTGTGAAGACAAACGGAGAAAGTTGGAGTGGATAGAGCATTGGCGTTGACTTGACTACCAGCTGTGGCCGGTGAAGATGGGTGCAGGCAATTAGTAGCGTAACAGGGCGGATATTGACAAACAAGGACGGTTATTGACGATCGAAGTGTTTTT
>SDVV010039098.1:0-10664 GCA_016164225.1 Gammarus roeselii | reverse complement strand
TTCTGGGGTTTACCTGGATTGCGCAGCTATAAAACCTTGTGACGCGTTGCGGTTGGAATCAATCTAATCCGTGAAGCCATAGACCTTGTACCAATTCTAGGAGTTCTAAGTGGTTGGAGGCGGGGATTCGTTTTGTCTGAGTCTTTATCTTGCCTGACTAAATAAATTGTACTTGAAATCAAATAGACCGCGTAGCTGGAAACATTGTGTTGTGTTGCTGTCGGAGCTGGCTTAGTCCGAGTAGCCGTGAACCTTGTACCAATTTCGACGATACTATCTGTGCGCACTGGCGTATGGACATGAGGTTCTGAGGGGTTGGAGGCAAGAATTCGTTTTGGTTCATCTGAGTCTTTATCTTACCTAAATGAATAAATTGTATTTAAACAACTGAACCGTGTAGCTGTAAATATTGTGTTGCGTTGCTGTTGGAGCTGAATTTGCCCGTGTAGCCACTGACCTTGTACTAATCTTGACGATGCTACCTGTACGCACTAGGGTGCGTATATATACTCTTCGAGTTCAAAAGGATTGGAAGCGGAGGTCCGTTTCGTGTAAGCGTTTTTTCTTTTGCGCACCAGCGTGCGTTTAACATTGCTAAAATTTTCACTTTCTTTCTAACTTCAAAAGCGTTGTTTTGTTTTTTCCTCGCAAAACTTGGCGTGCGAGCCTATTGGAATCAATGATCATCGAGCCCTACGGAGGAGCCTATTATGACTCACGTTGAGGCTCTGGTGGAAATGAGGCCCAAATCAAATCTAAGTCTCTTGAAATTTCGCTGAAGTATTGTGTTGTTGTTCATTTCTGATTTGTTTCACGCCCAGATTTTGATGGTCTGGAGCGGTCGCGTGGTTTGTAGGAACTTTTGTGGTGTTCATGTCTATGAGGGGCAGGTGTCCTAGATCGAGAGCGTTCGCATGAGCGTCCGCTTTCTGTAGAACATGATCTCCTAGACTCACTGCGTTCTCGGCTGTGAGTGCTCTTGTTGGAGAAAGAGGATGAGGGAGTACCATCTTTGTGTTTGCTTCTTGAGCGAGCGCGTTTCTGTTCTATGGAGGGTTTTTCAAACATTATGATGGGCTGAGAAGTAGTCGTTGGGATAATTGAGTCTAGTGCGATGCATGGTAGATTAGTGGTTTGGAGTATCAGTTCTTCGTTGAAGATTTTCAACGCGTCCTCGCGCAGACGATGGTCGTTCTCACTTGTGAGATGTTCTCGTGTTGGGCATGTTAGCTGAGAGTTGAAAACTTCATTTTGGTTTTCGCTGGGTGCGGTTGCAGTTAAGACGGTCAGAAGTCGTTCAACGCTCTGATCGAGGCGAGCTGTGGTTTGTGGGATGCTGCTAATCTTTTTGCTTCGTGGCGAGAGGGTGTCGCGTATCCCGCGGTCGTCGTCGGAGGAATCTTAGTTTTTTGGCCTTTCGATTTTTGGGTTATTGGACCTCTCCTCGTAGTCGACCGAGGCAGCATCCATCGCAGTGCTTTCCTGGGCACTGGTGGATTCATTGCTAGGGGCGCCCGTCTCAATTACGAGGGCGGTCGCTGGGCTTGTTGTGGTTTTGTTAGTACTGGAGAGGGGTGTTGGGGTCCTGGTAATAGTTGGTGTTAACTGTACGCGAGTGTTGTCTGATGGGGTAACTTAGTTGTGGATTTAACTGCTTTGGCGTAATTTAAATCAAGGTAGTTTGGGTTTTCGTCATAAAAGATTTGGATGGCTTGTTTTCGTGTGACTCTGCGGTCATTTTGTATGATTGTCATTGCTACTTGGTCCATCTGCTTTGGGCAGTCGCGGTAACCTGCCTCATGGAGGCATGAGCAGTGGTAGCATTTAGGTTGGCGGGCTGTGCAGTCCTTTCGGTCATCCTCGCCGGCGCACCTCTTACAGCGTTGGGGTGTGTATGGCTAGCAGTATTTGATGACGTGGCCGTATTCCAGGCATTTTTTTGCACATTGCAGGCCATGTTGTCACTGGGTAAGTTATCGTTTTTCCCTGTTGGCCCGGGATTGCTATGAATTCCGGTGTGTCACGTCCTGGTAAAGTGATTTGGTATGCGGTGGTGTGGACGTTTCGTGGTTTGATCCATTCTGCTAGGGAAACGTTAGTGATTCCATAATCCTCTGCTAAACCTGCTGCAAAAGCCCTTAGGTCAATTGTGGGAGTGTAATTGGAAGTGTATATAATTCGTCTTGTAGCATTGAAGAACAGATGTAATTCGACAGCTACCTTGTGTTTGTCCATCCTGTTAATCCTTTGTATAGCGTTACTTTGCTCGATATTAATGACGTGTGCCAGATACTTCTTTCCCTGTCGGTTTATGTTTATCGGTCTGCCTCCCAGTTGTTTGGAGAGCGAGTTCATCATGGTGAATGGGTTCATTGAGGGGGCAACTTTGTTTGCACCGCTATCAACAAGCGTTATGAGGAAGTGGGTAGGGAATGATGCTGATCTTCTCTCCTGGGTGGGAGGGTCAGCCTGGGGGGAGCGAATCGCAGCTGCAGCCTCTCGTCGCTCGACTTTGGGCTCAGTTTGGTATTGCAGGATCTCTCTCTCAGTCGTGTCCTGGGGGCAGTCTTCGTGTCCCGTAGATTGGCCGTTTACTTTGCAGTAAAAGCAGTGAGGTTTTTCGGATGGGCACGACAAGGGATCGTCACGCTTATCGTGGTCGTCCTGGGAGCAGTGTGAGCATATTTTTTACCGTTACAATTTGGGCTCGTGTGTCCGTATTTCTGGCATTTATAGCATCGCATCGGACGTCTTTCAAAGGGTGTAACCTTGGTTTTGGCGTTAAAGAAAGGTATGTCTACGTAGTTAGGTGGGGTGGGACAATTGAATTTAAGCAGAAGGGCCGTGGTGGTGGTGGTGTTTTTTCTTGGTTTGATTTTTGGTGCGATTTTCGCTCCAACTATACATTCCTCGTTTTCTCGAGTTTCGTGAGGCGTTCGCCGACTTCACTGAAGGGCGCCGAGCAGTCCTCAGTCTCCAGCTCGGGATGGCCATCATTTTGCATATGTTGCACAGGGTATTCTGCATTCTGGTTATATTCGCGTCCAGCTTCGAGACGCGTTCATTTGTGTCGTCGATTACGACCTGAGTCAGGTCTGAGGGGTTCGTCTTTCTTTATTTCTTGACGACTTGTTTGAGTGCGACGCTCTGGATGGGCCGTCAGCCCCTCTACGATAGGGCATGGACTAGCCCATTGTGTATCCCCGGCTTCTGGGTTATGAAGGTGGGGCCTTCTTTACATTTTTTTTTGTATATTCGAATATATACACTAACTTAATCCTTAAATTTACTCTTAAAATAAACCTTAAATCTAGATTTTTTGTGATTTTTTTTGTTTGTATAACTTTTTTTTTATACAATTTTTTGTTGCTTTTTCCAATTTCAATTGGTTTCGATTCTAAATTCACAAACCCCGGTGTCAGTTTGGGGCTCACCTTTTTGTGCTCCAAGGGGGGACTTAGCTACAAACTGAAAGGGGGGACGGTGGAGGTATCTTCTTACTCAAACGTATTTACACAAAATATTGGTGGATAACGAGGACACCGCGGGAAGGCGGGTGAGCCTGGGATCCCCCAGGGGGTATCCCTCTGAGGTGCCTTATTGCTCTCGCTCTAAAGAGATGATAGTCGATCTCTCCAATTTAGTTGAAAACTTCAACCTTTACGAGACGATATTCGGTCTCGGAGCGATATTCGGTTAAGAGCGGTGACCGGCTCTTATTTAGATACAGCAAAAAAAAAGTATCTATACCCTGGAAACTTGTCAACTTTGGAGCCTAGACGCGAAGAACAGTATGCGGTGGTGTTTTCGAACTCACTGGTTACGATACTGCCTCTGCGCAAAGCTACCTGGTTGTATTATCTCTTCCGCCGAACGATGAACTTCATAATTCTTATAATATTTTCTCATTCTATCCCCTTTTTCACAGAATGATGAACTTCATTATGTTCGCAAAGAGTACGGGTTGCTCAAAGTCATTCGAGATCATGAGAGGGACCGGATAATTCAGAAGCATCACATCATAACCGATAGCCAACACTGGGGCATCAATGAGACGTGAGTTACTCAACAATGCATTGTAAGTTCTCCTGTACTAGCATGGCTGTGACTAAGATTTTTGTATTCAAAAACAAGTCTTTGTATGTTGGAGTTACATACAATCAAGGACTATCAGATGATGAGGCGGGTTCCGCTGCGGAGTACTGAAAAACATTTTTTCCATTAGTAGGTAAGCAATGTGAAGCAGGGTATAGGAGCCAATAAGGACACATGAACCATAAGCTTGCATCATGTGCGGTATTGAGCTACCTTCATTCCATTAGGTGCGTCCCACTAGCTACCTTCATTCCATTAGGTGCGGTCCCACTAGGTATTGAGCTACCTTCATTCCATTAGGTGCGGTCAGTCCTACTAGGTATTGAGCTACCTTCATTCCATTAGGTGCGTCCCACTAGGTATTGAGCTACCTCCATTCCATTAGGTGCGGTCAGTCCTACTAGGTATTGAGCTACCTTCATTCCATTAGGTGCGTCCCACTAGGTATTGAGCTACCTTCATTCCATTAGGTGCTGTCAGTCCTACTAGGTATTGAGCTACCTTCATTCCATTAGGTGCGTCCCACTAGGTATTGAGCTACCTTCATTCCATTAGGTGCGGTCAGTCCTACTAGGTATACCATAAGCTTGCATCATGTGCGGTCCCACTAGGTAGTGAGCTACCTTCATTCCATTAGGTGCGTCCCACTAGGTATTGAGCTACCTTCATTCCATTATGTGCGGTCATACTAGGTATTGAGCTACCTTCATCCCATTACGGGGTGCGGTCCCACTAGGTATTGAGCTACCTTCATTCCATTAGGTGCAGTCCCACTAGGTATTGAGCTACCTTCATTTCATTAGGTGCGGTCCCACTAGGTATTGAGCTACCTTCATTCCATTAGGTGCGGTCCCACTAGGTATTGAGCTACCTTCATTCTATTATGTACGGTCCCACTAGGTATTGAGCTACCTTCATTCCATTAGGTGCGGTCGGACTAGGTATTGAGCTACCTTCATTCCATTAGGTGCGGTCCCACTAGGTGGATTGAGCTACCTTCATTCCATTAGGTGCGGTCCCACTAGGTATTGAGCCACCTTTATTCCATTAGGTGCGGTCCCACTAGGTATTGAGCTACCTTTATTCCATTAGGTGCGGTCCCACTAGGTATTGAGCTACCTTCATTCCATTAGGTGCGGTCCCACTAGGTATTGAGCTACCTTCATTCCATTAGGTGCGGTCAGTCCTACTAGGTATTGAGCTACCTTCATTCCATTAGGTGCGTCCCACTAGGTATTGAGCTACCTTCATTCCATAAGGTAAATTACCTAAGGAAGAATGAATGCGTAGAAATGCCGGGACTTGAATAACGCAACAATGCTAGTTTAATTTAGTGAAGAGCTTATCTCATGCTTCAAGCAGCTACGATTAGAACACAGGCATCAATCCGAGGAACCCTCAACATATTCGAGTTACACCATAGTTTCAGGTGGCATAAGATTCTGTTTCCCCATGCATAGCTAGTGCACACTCAGGCCACCGGTATCAATAATTTGATGTAGGCCTATCACAATTTCAGAAGAAGTCTTATTAACCCTAGGCATGCTTGCGCATGCTGTCCTATGATATTATTTGTAGTTCAACATATATGAAGCCATTTTGAACCTCTACAGACTTTAGGTGAAGTTGATCGATGTAACTGGGAATGTATTTATTAAAGAGCTTCATTTCAGTCACCATCACTGCTCTTGCAGTGAGTTGAAGAACATGTAAATATACACCCATTTTCATTTCCAGGAGATTTGCCATGAGTAAGCAGTTTTTCTGGAAGAATATGCAGAAAGACATCATCAAATACATTGAGCGGTGCGAGACGTGCATCAAGAACAAAAAGTTGAGGCACTGGAGGAAAGCTCCGTGCAGAACACAGTCCCCACAAGACAAGAGCAGTGGAGGCCACCAGGAGGGGGCAGTGAAGCAAAATGGCATTGTTGAGAACCAGGAAAGAGGGGGAGAAAAGCTGATGGAGGAGGGCCAGGAAGCTGAGAAAAATGAAAGTTGCGAAGAAAGAAGGCTAGTGGAGGAGACGCGAGCAGTAGAAACCAATGAGAACAACAGAAATAGTGGAGATGGAGAAAGGGGCTGTGCTGGGATGGGGCAAGGGTAGCACTAATGGCATCTCCCAAGATTAGATCGAGTCCAGTAATACTATTGATGTAATTGTTATGAAGATGATGGTTTGAAGTGTTCTAAATGTAGCTGTAGCTACTACACACCATACTGGCTTTAATGCAGCTGACCAGTCAAAATAGTACTCTAGTACCCTCATGGTGAGTAGACAGCACTAGATGGGATCACGCTCGTTGGTTGGCGTTATTCGTCCCGGTCCCGGTACGCGCTCAGCTCTACCTAACTACTGAAATTGAGACCGTCTCATTCATGTAGTCCTACAAATCATACACACACACGAAGGTGTGCTAGTCAGAAGTAATGTATAGAATAAATTTATTGCATCCTAGATGGCATGATAAATGCGTGTCAGACAAGCTTTCAGCCCTAACTCAATACTATAATTTCGATCTTCCAAAGTATTGACTGAATTACCGTGTTGAAGGGTTGGCGAGACTACTGAATTTGTATTTTGTGTCGGGCGTGGTGCTGATTGAGTGACGCAGTGCTTGCATTGTTCAGCTGTATAAGGGCAAAGGAGATAAAAATGACTGTTGGACCTCTGCAATTTCATTTTGTGATTTGTTGTTGGTAAGTTCTACTAGAGAGTGCGCCGGTCAGATTTTTGCAGTGAGACAAGTTTGTGAGATGCCCTTTGCAAAGGAAAGAATGCGTTCTGGGCATTCATGGATCTGGAAAAAAACTACGACAGGGTTGACATGGAAGCACAGTGTAAAGGGCGATGTGTTTGTATGGAGTGGGTGGAAATATGTTGGAAGTGGTTCTGTTTCTATGTTGGCAGCAGAGCATGTGTCAGGGTGGGGAGCGAGAAAGTGCTTGGGTCATAGTGTAAGAAGGACTGAGACAAGGCTACGTTATGTCTTCCTGGCTGTCCAATCTCTACATGGATGGAGTGGTCAGGGAGGTGAACGCGAGTGTAATGGATCCTGGCTTTGAGCTGCTGGAAGCGAATGGGCGGGGTTGGCCGTTGAGTCGATTACTCTTTGCAGATGATACTGCGCTAGTAGTATATTTGAAGAAAAAAACTGTGTAGGCTAGTATCAGAGTTTGATAGATGGTGAAAGAGGACTCTTCGCCTTAACGTGGTAAAACCAAAAGTTTAGTAATGAGATGTTGGAAGAATGTCGATACGAGCAGAATTGGTGTCTTTCGAAATCGGAAGTTATTGGAGGGAGTTCAGTGTTTCAAGTACCTGGGCTCTCGTGTGACGAACACAGAACTAGTGGAAACTGAGATGGAGTTGCGAGTGAAGAAAGGGTGTAAGGTGTTGGGTGCACTGATGAATATTGAGCTGTAGGACGATGGGAATGGGAGCGAAAGAAGATCACTATGACGCAGCAGGGGTAAACCAGTCACACTGTCGGGCCCTGCTGCCGACAATGATCTCGGACCGCACTCGTGACCTACAGTATGTGTTACGGGGTCTTCCGGCCGGATCCTCAAGCGCAAAAGAGCCAATTAGTGTGAGCGTAGTGTGAGTTGCACCTTGCCTTCGGCCACCCCCATTCGTGGGTGATTCGACTATATATTCCTTGTCGAGATACGTTGGACTTTTTTGCTGCAAGTTACCGCGGCAAGACCATTTACGGCACATAAAGACAATCCATGGCAAGTCAAGACAATCCACGGCAAGTCCAGATAATTTGCGACGCGCTAAGACCATCCATGGCAAGTCCAGACAATCCACGGCACGTCATGAATATCCAGCGGAGTTTCAAAATCATTCTGCTATGAAACTCCACCTAGAAATACTGGTCGATGACAAAGCCATTATAGAGTGCAATACGTAGTTTTTAGCCAACAATTTATAAAATATTATTACCCATCAAATAATCAGTCTTTGTTTTAGATATAATTTAAAATAATTTTCTACGAAAATATTGATCAGATTCTCAACTCTGGATCCGTCTGAATCTATTCCCTCGCAGCCATCCATCGTCTTTATGATCAAAGCTTCTGAATAATGATGAGCTACTCAGATTTTGATCCTTGCATGTATGCAGTTCTTGGTTAAGTACAACATATCGTAACAAGTACAATAAAAGCATGCCTGTAACGTGGTGCTCTAAGTCATCAATGTTCTCTTACTTGCACATTTCTTAATGAGATCAGTGAACTAACGTGTCTTTAACATCTTCAGACCTCCAGGGAGTCCATTCTGTGCTCATAGCTGTGACGATTTTATTCATAGGACGTGTTTTCTGATGCGCTAGCTGATAATAAACATCTTCAGACCTCCCTGGAGTCCATTCTGTGCTCATAGCTGTGGCGATGTTATTCCATAGGATGTGTTTTCTGATGCGCTAGCTGATAATAAACATCTTCAGAAAGTCTGAATTATACTGACATGCAAACATTGTGGTTGACTTAAGAGGTAATTGATTTTTTGTTCATCGAACAAGCTTCGCCTCGACCTCTGAGAGTCGAGGCAAAGCTTGTTCGATGATAATAAAGGACTGATTTGCTGTTGAACATGAGCAACCGGATATGAATCAGTATGGACTTGAAATGCAACGAACAATATGGGGAAAAGAATAATATAAGTGGCAATATGAACAACAAATCAATTACCTCTTAAGTCGACCACTATGTTTGCATGTCAGTATAATTCAAACTTTCTGAAGATGTTTATTATCAGCTAGCGCATCAAAAAACACGTCCTATGAAATAACAATTTAATGAACGTCAATCAATATAAAAAATTGTGATTGACTACCTTATTTTTAAAGTACAATTGACAAGCTAATTACCAATGATACGGTTAATTTTGATGTTATGATAGCTACATCATTAACTAGTACTTTTATATTTTTTGTACCACAGTCTATGCTGCGATAGAATAATGCTTTCTGCTGTTTTATACTAGTTGAGACCAAATACGAATTTACTTTTTTATAATACGCCCAAAAATTTAATTTCCACTGTTGTGACAACTGTGTGAATACGTACGATAAGGCGATTTTTTTTTTAACCTAGTTAAGACCATTTATGGGCTAATTATGATAACATGAAATTGACAACGAAATATTATTTAAGGGAAGCTGTTTTCATATCCACTGTGGTAACAAGCAAATAAAATTTGTATTCTCGTATCGGTCTCTAGTTGCCGCATTATATTATCCTTGGCTTCAACATTCTAACCCTTAGCTGGCAACACGTCCGAATTACCCAGCAGTGGTTACAGATCATGTGGAATAGTAAGACAATTAGTTGAAATCGTTTTTTTGATGCCTTCAGTTTGATATCGATTTCATTTGGTTTTACTGAACAGTTTGAACGAAGAAAGTGAAGAAGTGTGATATCGATTTCACTTGTAGTCACCATTGAAGAGTTTGAACGAAGAACGTAAGAAGTGTAAATCACAGTTTACAGTGAATGCCAATCATTTATTTTGGTTTTGTTTCAGAGTTTAGCACCTCGATTTGCTTTAAACGTAATTTTGCTAATGACCGCAAAGTTTTATCATGTATAAATAAAACGCAAAAAAGAGCTGCGCAGGATGGAACAAAAGGCGGCTATTCTGGTATACCAGCCGTGGTTTCGGTTAAAAGCAATGAGTGATGGTGGAGAAAAAAATTTGCTATCAATTAAACAAGACGAAATTTTAAAACAATCGGGAAATAATTTAAGCTTTTGTAAATAAACTTTTACAGAATACATTTAGAAGCTTTTTTAAGATGTAATACCGTAACAAACATCCTTAACAAGGTAAAGTAATCATTGGGACAAGTATCTATCCTTTGAACTCTGCTGTAGTTTCAGCCAATGACAAAGAATGACTGTTACAGTAGCGAAAGGAAAATCGGGAATGATTTACGAATAACAGGAAACTTTGATGTTCATTTTTTGCGGCGACGTAGGGCCATACACGTCGTAGCAAAAATACCAAAAAATTGAATGAAAAAATGAAAAAGATCCTTTTATCATTCACTCTAGACTAGCTCAGGTTACTGAAAAACTCGGAGTACGAGGCTTTCTAGAGCATTGGAGTCTGCGACCTTCTGGTACCGAACATTGTTCTAGACCAACTAGCCTCAACGAATTTTCTTCCGCAACTGTAGCTATTTCATTAAGGGCAAAGGAGATAAAAATGAATGCTGCAACTCAAGAGGTATCAGTCTGTTATGTGGTTGGTAAGTTGTACAAGAGAGTGCTGATTAAAAGGATTAGAGACTATACGGACTGCGCAATTGGAGAGGAACAGTGTGGCTTTAGGAGTGGTAGAGGGCGTACCGATCAGATTTTTGCAGTGAGACAGGTATGTGAGAAGTGCCTTGCCAAAGGAAAGGATGTGTTCTTGGCCTTCATGGATCTGGAGAAGGCATACGACAGAATTGACAGGGAAGTGCTGTGGAGGGTGTTGCGTTTGTATGGAGTGGGCGGACATCTGTTGAAAGCAGTGCAGAGTTTCTATGCTGACAGCCGAGCATGTGTCAGAG
>SDVV010039097.1:0-10664 GCA_016164225.1 Gammarus roeselii | reverse complement strand
TGGTTTGTTTTGAATTAAGGGCGCTGCCTAGGGTTTGCTTTCAGTGAAGGTCGTGTTGATGCAAAGTTTATATGTATGGCTTGTGTTGAATTAAGGGCGCTGCCTAGGGTTTGCTTTCAGTGAAGGTCGTGTTGATGCAAAGTTTATATGTATGGCTTGTGTTTAATTAAGGGCGCTGCCTAGGGTTTGCTTCCTGTGAAAGTCGTGTTGATGCAAAGTTTATATGTATGGCTTGTGTTGAATTAAGGGCGCTGCCTAGGGTTTGCTTTCAGTGAAGTTCGTGTTGATGCAACGTTTATATGTACGGCCTAGTGTTGAATTGAGGGCGCTGCCTAGGGTTTGTTTTCAGTGAAGGTCGTGTTGATGCCACGTTTATATGTACGGCCTTGTGTTGAATTGAGGGCGCTGTCTAGGGTTTGTGTTCAGTGAAAGTCGTGTTGGTGCAACGTTTACATGTACGGCCTTGTGTTGAATTGAGGGCGCTGCCTAAGGTTTGCATTGCAAATAATGTTGAATTGTCAAAAGCGTGACCACAGCGTGAGTTTTAAACTAAGTTTCAAGTATGATTCTCTATTAATTTTCGAACTCAACGAATATAGGTCACCGTACTATTTTCCGATATTATACTTGGAGTTTCTTGTTTGAAGTTTCTTTGCTGTTTATAGCAGATCACAGCGTAGCTGCCACCAGACAGCGTAATCAGAATGAATTGTTGAATGAAATAACAGTTGCTGTTTTGCGGATGATGCGGCACTGGTGGCAAGATTCAAAGGAGAAGTTGTGCAGACTTGTGTCGGCGTTTGGTAGAGTGTGTGAGGGTATGGAACTGCGAGTTAACGTTTGTAAACGTGAAGTAATGGGATTTTTGTAGAAATTGGTGCGATCAGAATCAGTGTCCTCCTAAATTGAAAGATATTGAAGAAAGTTCAGTGTCTTAACGTACTTTGGCTTTCGTGTGAAGAAGACTGATCTAGTGGAACCTGAAGCGAAGTCGCGCCAAGAAGGGTTGTATTACGGGGTAGTTATCTAAAATGTGCTGTACGGGGCAAGGGGCTGAGATTTAAGGGGCAAGAGCAGAAGAGGGAAGAAGGTGGAATGTTTTCGTTATGAAATGTTTGTGGAGCATGGCTGGAGTGTCGCTGAGAGGCAGGATCAACAACGACGTTGTTCGAATTAGAACGATGATGGTGGGAAAGTTTGAGGACAGAGGAGATTCACGTGTTCTGCGATGGTTTGAGCCCATGGTGAAGGTGTACGATGAGAAATTGTTGAAGGGATGAGGAGAGGTGATGCGAGTGGACGTAAGCCAAGAGGTTGACTGAAGTTTGGGTGGATGGATGGTGTGAAGGAGGCGTAAGGAAGGAGAGACGCAAGTGTGCAGGTAGGGTTGAGAGAGCGTGTAATGGATAGGCGTGAGTGGAGAATGGGTGTGAATGCATGATTTTGACGCTGCCCTGATGTGCATTCCCTACCCTTTGCGTCTCGTTAAATACCGGAATGGTCGTGTGTGGGGAAGAGCCCGGTTACTCTGACACAGCAGGGGTAAAACAGTTAACACTGTCGGGCCCTGCTGCTTTCACTGATCTCGGGCCTTTATTCATACCCGAAGTGTGTGTTGTGAGAGCTCCTGGCCGGACCCTTCAGCACCTAAAGGCTAAGCTTGTTTGCGTGTGAGGGCATGCGAGAAGGGTGAGGGGCGACTTGCCGTACGCCACCCATCTTTCTAGGGGATTCGGTCTAGGGTCCGTATCTGTATGTTTTTTTTTTCTTAAGAGCTTAAGTCAAATTTTGGTTAAAAACTAATAAAATATACTATAAGTAGTCACAACAAGTAATCAGCAAGAAAACATTTGTCACCATATCATATATTGTGAGTAGTATAAAAAAAAAACGTTTCATCAATCTATTGCTGTAAAGCGTCTAACTTTGTCATAAGTGTAACACATGCACATTTTCTTGGAAACGGCCCCGCCGAATAGTGTGAAGCTTGCCAATGATACTGATATACAATCTTATTTTCCCAAGTCCGTAACTTGGATACGGCAAAAATATATATTCTGGTTCAAAACTCTTAAGCAGCATCGTTCTATTGTTTCCACACAGCGTCTAGTTCTAAACTAGAAATGCCAGAATGCTAATCATAGAGCAAAAAAACACAGTATTCAGTTGACACGACAATCGCCTTGTGACGCATGGCACGAGACGAAAATAATTACATACACCGTAAAGCATTTTCACCATAATGACCGAGCAAGAGAAGAAGAGCTTTTGCATCAGCCTAATTTAATTTGAGTCACAATGTATCTCAAACAGCAAATGTGTCTTCATGCTTGTTTTCGGTGTTGGCGATGTTGTCCGGGGTTGCAGAGATACTTTGTTTTGGGTGACCCGGCTCCCCATGCCGGTGAGCATTGAAACATGACTCATTGATTTGCGGCGCTGCTTACAAATCAACGAAGAACTGCCTCTCCAATAGCATGGAAACATTTGCCTACTCGACTCTACCTATTTTGGGTCGTCGTTCAGACATGATATCACCAGAGCAAGTGCATTTCTTTGCGCAGCAAGGCACTCTTCTGATTGTCCTGTCGAAAACTGTGGATGGGTTATGGCCACTTTTTTTCATGCACTGAAGCGATCAATTTATTGCCATGATATGTGATTTAATATTTACCATTTTACCATTAACGCGTCTCTCGAAGCGCCTGTTTGGGTAAAATTATACTTCCCATGAATACTTCTCAAATCGACTTAGATTCACGCAAGAAGTTTTCAAATTAATTTCCCGTCAATTAACTAATTGAAACAATCACAACTAAACCATAAAACACTTTCGTATAACCGTGTGACATGTTTAAAATAAAAAAAATAGCAGGACATTGGTCCGATTTTTCATGAACGGCATGGACAGGGTCAAGTTATCTCCCGATACCGTCTCTTCAAAGGAAAGGGCGCCTAAATATCATGCTTAATATCATGCTGGAAAATGAGGTTTCCAACCTGAGTAATTTCTTGAACAGCATGTCACGATAAATGACATTCAGAGAAAATGTCACTGTAGCAGTATGCAGGACAAGGTTATCAATGAAGGTTGTTTCTTTCCTAGTATGCATTAACATAGGTTAGTCTTATTAGCACCATTAGTTTGCAGAAGAAATGCCTCCACACAGGAAACGATATTCAGCAAGGCAAAGGACCAATTGCTAGGTAAAGTGTGTCCTTCCAGGTTGAATAACTCCTAGGCAAAATATATCCTTCCAGGTGCGTACTTCTTTCCAGGTAAATTACCTCCACATAGGTAAAATACCTCCTGTCAGGTACTGCATGCAAAGTACTTCCTGCATGGTATTGAGGAGCTCTTTCTAAGGAAAGTACCATTTGTCAGGTAAAATACCTCCTGCCAAGTACTACTTGTACAGTACCTTCTGCGTGGTACAGTTATTCCTCTTACCAAATATAGTATCATCTTCTAAGTAAAGATCCTCTTGCCTAGGTAAAGTACTCACTACCAAGTAAAGAACCTCCTGTAAATTAAAGTACGTCCACGAAGGTATAGTACCTCCTTCAAGGTATGGGACCTCCTTCAATGAAACAGTCCTTCCTGACTGGTAATGTAGCCTGCCAGTTTGTGCCTCCTGTAATTTAAAACACCTCCTGCAAGATAAAGTACCTCCTTCAATTACCTCCTGCCAGGTAAAATACCTCTTACCTGGTAAAGTATTTCCTGCCAGGTAAAGTATCTCCTGTCAGGTAAAGTACCTCCTGCCTGGTAAAGTACCTCCTGCCAGGTAAAGTACCTCCTGCCAGGTAAAGTACCTCCTGACAGGTAAAGTACCTCCTGCCTGGTAAAGGCCAACAAGCACAGTCCGTCCCTCCTACCACTCGCTCAGCCCACCTGTGGAAGCGGCGCACGTTTCCTATCGATCCTTTTATGTGAGAGGGGGGGGGAGGCCGGAGGTGAGTCTTCCAGCCAAGAGAGAGATACACAGTCCTCGGATGCTTCTACTCCTCCTGTCCCGAGTCGGGGTGTGTTCTCTTCGCTATTGTTCCTACCTAAACAAAAAGGCCCTCATGTCGTCCCACGTCCACGCTGGATAGGAGGACGTTAAGGGTTGGGGAATTGATGATTCATGGCAGCTTGGGGCCAACAGTGGCATGATCAGCTATTGCAAGAATGATCTTATCCATTCAAATTATCATGATACTTTTTTCTCATTAACATAACGCAGATTATTTCATAATAATGTCTTTGACCTTTCGCTCGTCTGTTTACTTTTGTCTATAACTTCGGGTTTGTTAAGGAACATCTGATAAATATTATAGATATTGCCTGGACTCGAACATGGGTCTCCTTAGATGTAAAAATAGTTTAATTGCAAATTCATCGTGTCACCGCAAAATGCTATTTAGAATTGAATGGAGATACTTAGCACCTGCTGAATGAGCCTATGCAATGTGGTCTTATTGTTAGGGCGGTATGAAGGGGCACTGCTGCAGGCGGGAGACCAGCAGGGCCATGGGAAGAGGGTATTCGGGTGTATCGGAGAGATTAGGCCGTAGGCATACGGCAAGGGCTGCTTACAAAAGCTTGAGGGGTACTGAAGGAAGCTCGAGAGTGGCCGCCTAGCCTCTCTCGAATGTTACAGTAACATACGGCAAAGGCTGCACACAACAGCTGGAGGGGTACTGAAGGAAGCTCGAGAGTGGCCGCCTAGCCTCTCTCGAATGTTACAGTAACATACGGCAAGGGCTGCACACAACAGCTGGAGGGGTACTGAAGGAAGCTCGAGAGTGGCCGCCTAGCCTCTCTCGAATATTACTGTAACGAAAGAAAATTCGTTCATTGTTAGACTACAACAGGGTAAGAAACTATATTTTTCCAGCGTATAAATCTCTCTTTTGAAATATAATTGTTGGTATTATAATATCTGAACAAGTCTTAATGAATTCTAATGATCAAATTTTAGTTGAATTTGAAAATATAGCGAAAAATTATTCAAGCTATTTGTTAGTCCCCATTCGTAATCAATTTTTCTTTCACGACCGTACCTCGTTGCAGGTAAACACTATACCTCGTTGCAGGTAGACACTATACCTCGTTGCAGGTAGACACTATACCTCGTTGCAGGTAGACACTATACCTCGTTGCAGGTAGAAACAGTTCCTCGTTGCAATAACAACTGTACTTCGTTGCAGGTAAAAACTGTTCATCGTTGAAGGTAACAACTGTACTCATTGCATGTAGCAACTGTACCTCGTTGCAGGTGGCAACTGTACCTCGTTGCAGGTAGCAACTCTACCTCGTTGCAGTAGCAACTCAAATAATTGCAGGTAGCAACTCTACCTCGTTGCAGGGAGAAACTGTACTTCGTTGCAAGGAGCGACTGTACCTCGTTGCAAGGAGCAACTGTACCTCGTTGCAAGGAGCAACTGTACCTCGTTGCAAGGAGCAACTGTACCTCGTTGCAAGGAGCAACTGTACCTCGTTGCAAGGAGCAACTGTACATCGTTTCCAGGTAGCAAATGTACCTCGTTGCAAGGAGCAACTGTACCTTGTTGCAAGGAGCAACTGTACCTCGTTGCAAGTTGCAACTGTACCTCGTTGCAGGTAGCAACTGTATCTCGTACCAAGTAGCAACTGTACCTCGTTGCAGGTAGCAACTGTATCTCGTTTCAAGTAGCAACTGTACCTCGTTACAGTTAGCAACTGTGCTTCTTTACAGGTAGCAACTGCGCCTCGTTGCAAGCAGCAACTGTACCTCGATGCAAGCAGCAACTATACCTCGTTCCAAGTAGCAACTGTACCTCATTGCAGGTAGCAACTGTACCTCGATGCAGGTAGCAACTGTGCCTCGTTACAGGTAGCAACTGTACCTTGTTGCAAGCAGCAACTATACCTCGTTGCAGGTAGCAACTGTACCTCGTTACAGGTAGCAACGGTACCTCGTTGCAGGTTGCTACTGTACCTCGTTGCAAGTAGCAACTGTACCTTGTTGCATGTAGCAACTGTATCTCGTTTCAAGTAGCAACTGTACCTCATTGCAAGTAACAACTGTACCTCGTTGCAGATAGAAACTGTACCTTGTTACAGGTAGCAACTGTGCCTCGTTACAGGTAGCAACTGTACCTCGTTACAGGTAGCAACTGTACCTCGTTTCAAACAGCAACTGTACCTCATTGCAGGTAACAACTGTACCTCATTGCAGGTAGCAACTGTACCTCGTTGCAGGTAGCAACTGTACCTCGTTGCAGGTAGCAATCGTGCCTCGTTGCAGGTTGCAACTGTACCGTGTTGCAAGTAGTAACTGTATCTTGTTGCAGGTAGCAGCTGTACCTCGTTGCAGGAAACAACTGTACCTCGTTGCAGGTAGCCACTGTACCTCGTTGCAGTTAGCAACTGTACCTCGTTGCAGGTAACAATCGAATCTTAAAATTAAAGAGAAAATCTAAACAATCGTTACATGGGAATCTCTCTTATATTATAAGTGTAACAATTACTGTTAAAGTAGAATGGTGCTGTTCCGTTTGCTGCATCAATTGAATTACAAAATTGATTCATACAGAAATTACATTTATATGTGAATTGGACGAGCTGTTTGAGCTTCTGAGCTTTTCCAACAGAGGAAAGTCTTCGCACTCATCAAAATTTCAAATGAAAAAAATATTTTATTGAATCGAGGAAATTCCTCCTTGCCCTCATTCAAATCTCAAAGTAAAGACTAAACATATTTAGTTGAGGAACGTCCTTCACGCATCCCTAAAAATGATAAAATTATGACTAAATAATGTAGAGAATCTTGTAATATGTTGTCGGTATCTGCCTGACACCGACAACAATAATCTCACCACCAGGTGTCTCGTGAAAGTCATGAGGTCAGTAGAAAGAGATTGGCCTTGACCCAAGGGTAACCCTAGGTCGGCCTCCTTACCCAGCTCACAGATAGCACGGTTAACTTCTAACAAGATCCCCCGTGGCGCCGTTAGTCAGGGCTCTAAAGGTGGGCTGGGGTCAGGGTTGACCCTCAACAAAATACAAAGTTTGGGGTGAGATTGGTATAGTTAGCTTATGAGGCTGGGCTAGGCGCAGGATTGGTGTTGCTCAATGATGAGGATAGGCTAGACGCAGGATTGGTGTTGTTAAGTGATGTGGCTGGCCTAGGCGTAGGATTGGTATAATTTGGTGATGAGGCTAGGCTAGGCGTAGGATTGGTATAGTTAGCTTATGAGGCTGGGCTTGGCTCAGGATTGGTGTCGTTCAATGATGAGGATAGGCTAGACGCAGGATTGGTGTTGTTAAGTGATGTGGCTGGCCTAGGCGTAGGATTGGTATAATTTGGTGATGAGGCTAGGCTAGGCGTAGGATTGGTATAGTTAGCTTATGAGGCTGGGCTTGGCTCAGGATTGGTGTCGTTCAATGATGAGGATAGGCTAGACGCAGGATTGGTGTTGTTAAGTGATGTGGCTGGCCTAGGCGTAGGATTGGTATAATTTGGTGATGAGGCTAGGCTAGGCGTAGGATTGGTATAGTTAGCTTATGAGGCTGGGCTTGGCTCAGGATTGGTGTCGTTCAATGATGAGGATAGGCTAGACGCAGGATTGGTGTTGTTAAGTGATGTGGCTGGCCTAGGCGTAGGATTGGTATAATTTGGTGATGAGGCTAGGCTAGGCGTAGGATAGGTGTTGTTTAGTGATGAGGATAGGCTAGGCACAGGATTGGCGTTGTTTGGGGATGAGGCTGGGCTAGGCACAGGATTGGCGTTGTTTGGGGATGAGGCTGGGCTAGGCACAGGATTGGCGTTGTTTGGAGATGAGGCTGGGCTAGGCACAGGATTGGCGTTGGTTGGGGATGAAGTTGGGCTAGGCACAGGATTGGCGTTGTTTGGGGATGAAGTTGGGCTAGGCACAGGATTTGCGTTGTTTGGGGATGAGGCTGGACTAGGCACAGGATTGGCGTTGTTTGAGGATGAGGCTGGGCTAGGCACAGGATTGGCAATGTTTGGGGATGAGGCTAGGCACAGGATTGGCGTTGTTTGGGGATGAGGCTGGGCTAGGCACAGGATTAGCGTTGTTTGGGGATGAGGCTGGGCTAGGCACAGGATTGGCGTTGTTTGGGGATGAGGCTGCTGCCAGCCACTGGATGAACGCGACTACTACGTTGATTCTATTCACCGGGTCGAAGGCCGTTTAACGCTAAGAAGTTGGCGATCTTTTGCTGAAGGCACATGCATGGATTTTTTGTTTTGTTTTGAAATAGTATTGAGTTTGGTCAGCAGTATAACCAATAGTTAGGCATATACATTACTGCCTAAAACCGAGTCTACTTACTCTGCATCAGCCATATTGTAGAACATTATACATCAATCGTACTGGTCTATTCCTATTTTCCTACTTCACCAGTCTGAGGTGCTTAGAGTCTAAGGAAACTGCACTCAAAGGCCATAACACTCAACGACCCTGGCAATATAAGGCCTTGCCAGTCAAGCACACCGACAGTCTAAGGCCCCGACATTCTGTGGCCCTGGCCCTCTAATGTCTTGAAAGTTAAACACCCCGACAGTCTAAAATAATCCGAGGCATTGCCAGTGCAAGGCCTTGGCAGTCTAAAACCTTGACTGTATAAGGCTTTGACAGGCGACCACTCCGACCGTCTAAGGCCTTGAAAATTGTAGGCTTTGACAGTTTAAGGCCCTGATAGTTTGTGGACATGGCAGTCTGTGGCTCTGACCGCCTGACTCCCTGGCTGTCTGAGGCCCTGACGCAAAAGCTGACGGTCCGAGGTCCTGATGGTCTAAGGCCTTGACAGTCAAAGGCGCGGACACTCTAAGGCCCGGACACTCTAAGTCCCCGACACTCTTAGGCTCTGGCACTCTGAGGCCCAGACAGTCTAAGGTCATGCCAGTCTTGCTTGTCTATGGCCCGTCAGTCTATACCCCAGACAGTCTAAGGCCTTGACTGTCCCTACAGATTCACTGCTTGTCATTAGGCTATTTTACGCCCTATGGAGCCCAAAAGACTGGACGCGATGAATAATTGAACCTAATTAGGCCGCCAAACATAGCTTCGGTAGGAGCGTAAACAACGGCTGGATGCAGGCAAACCTAATTTGGGGTAATTTGAGTGTTTTAATACATCATAACTTTGAAAACTAGTATGAGAACCCAATCGTAAGATCATTGAATTTTCTATACAAATGTGGGGTGTATTATTTGTGATAGTTCCATCATTTATAGTTAACAATTTTTCTTGTAAAAAACAGAACTGAAGGATGATCAATGGGATGACAAGTGTGTCTATGGGTGATTAGCCTGACTGTTAGTCTACGGACTTCGGTCAGCAGATTTCATTTACTCCTCCTAGTCTGGTCTGAGGTAAACTTTACAAAAAATTTACTCGAATATTTTGAGTTTTGAGGACCATACTCTGCATGGCAAAATGAATTTTTCAGTAGAAAGACAAAAAAGGCAACTCTTTCCTGAGCGTGAGCTTTTAATTTATTTTAATAAGATATTATCGAATTACTTCTGCAACAGCAATTTCTAATCGAAATAAAACTCGTGGCGAAGCATTGATGCACCGAAGGGGAGACTTTAGTACTTGTGTTTGTTTTGGTGTGTGTGTTTACCGTCTTTGAATGCTAACGCTCTAGCTCAGGAGAAGATGAGTATCTTAATCTAATTTAATCGTGAATGCTAACCAGCCCATATTCGGTTCCTGGCAAAATATTTGTTCACGCATCGAAACTACATAGTTGAAACCTATGTAGTTTCGAGTGACGAATGTTGTTCACGCATCAAAACCACAAAGTTGAAACCTTTATAGTTTTGAGTGACTGATGTTCATGCATCGAAACCACATAGTTGAAACATATGTAGTTTCGAGTGACTAATGCTGTTCACGCATCGAACACACATAGTTGAAACCTTTATAGTTTCCAGTGAGTGATGGTCAATGACCGGCACGTAGAATTAAAGTTTTGAGCTAATTGAAGGGGTCTCATGGCATTATGCTGTACTAAGCCCAAACAGCTCTGAGCTCACTATAGGGCTCTTCATGCCAGATGCCTCACACAACTCAAGCACTACTACCTGAGCGCATTGTGGGGTTCTTCAAGTCTGATACTTCTCATCAAGAGAAATTTTAACTCATTTTGGCTTCCTTTGAACCTTAATTCCAGCAATAACTCAACGTAGTGCATTCAAGCTTTTGCTACAATATATTTCCTCAGTTTCATCTGATGCAAAGGTAACAAATAGGACCTGCCAACACCTGTGTTTCTCTCGGCACAGGCACAGGATTGGTGTTGTTTGATGATGAGACTGGGCTAGGTGCAGGATTTGTGTGGTTTGGTGATGAGGCTGGGCTAGGCCTAGGAGGGCGTTGTTTGGGGATGAAGCTGGGCTAGGCGCAGGATTGGCGTTGTTTGGGGATGAGGCTGGGCTAGACACAGGATTGGCGTTGTTTGGGGATGGAGCTGGGCTAGGCACAGGATTGGCGTTGTTTGGGCATTAGGCTGGGCTAGGCACAGGATTGGCGTTGTTTGGGGATGAGGTTGCTGCGGGCCACTGGATGAACGGGTCTATTACGTTGATTCTATTCACAGGGTCGAAATCCGTCGAACATTGAAAGTTGACGACCTTACGTTGATAGTACATGTATGGGAGTGT